>JAPQRN010022145.1:13164-24987 GCA_037367275.1 Coranthus polyacanthus | reverse complement strand
AGCACACTATGAAAGGAGAGAACATTAGACTGGCTGGGTACAGCCCAATGGATCGAAGAGAGGCATGCCGCTTACCCACGCAAACAGTGGCCTCTACGCCCGCGGAGACACTGTAAGAAGGGAGCGCACACGTGAGCGACAAGTACGCACCTTACAGGAACATCAAATGAGACAAGCGTGATGCAGACTCACCCACAGATAGCAGCGTGAGGTTCCCAACCGCAGCTGTAACTTACCACAGCCGACCAGGTATCCACGCACGCCACCAGCGCACTGGAACTGCACGGTTGAGCGCCAAACATTCACAAGACTGGTGCGTAAAAGCGAAACCAAACTCACCCACGGAGAGCGGAGCGGTGATTACGCGGGGTAAATGCGACGCAGCTGGCCACCCCAAACGCCGCCGCGGCACAACTCCCACGGAGAACAAAAGGATCCACGCACGGGAGAAGCAAAAGAGGATCTGAGCCACTTTAGACCTGAACCTAAATCCCCTCAGTCCCCCCGCAATCAGTGCAAAAGTCAGGTGTGTGCAGAGGTACGCTCCAAGAAACAGGTAGGGGAGGGCACATGCTCTCCATACTGCCACATAAAGAAAACATGTCAATCACAGCTGAACTTTAATCATCATAAATAATTATGAGTCACAAATATACGTCCTCATTTCCATTTCTTCCTACATACACCATGAATTGGATAGTTTCTTACTAACATCTACAAAACCATTGCAACATCCTCAAAAATAATAGTAAATGCAACAGACTTTAATTAAGAAACTTTCACTTGTCACCTCAAAAATTCAGCAAATTTCTTCTAGTGATGACATTACAGGTGTAATATGGAAGTAATACATGAGGTTGCAGAAGTGCAGCTGTAGTAAATAACTCACTATCACTGTCCTCATTCACATTTTAAGACGCTACAAATTATATCCAGCTACAAAAAACCCCTGAAATGCCAGCAGTTAGAATGGAAGTCCAGAGCACAGAAAGAGTTGTTGCTATTAAAACGATATACATCTTAGTTCAGTGTACTGGTGTGAACTGGTAGGGTTTCAGAACACTGCAGACAAGAGTGTTGCAAGCAGTTGCAAGTTGCAAAACATCTTGTTGCAAATCTTTCGTCTGAACTGAGCTCTATATGCACGCTGATATTGCACTATTCTTCTGATTATGACAATATTCTGAATTTGACAGGTGTCATGTAAAGCATATTCTGTTTGGGTATCCTGTCTCCTCCGCAAAGGAGAATTTTCTGACCGACAAAGACAGTTCTATGAGGATTCATTGGATATATATATATACAGCACATTCTGACAAACATCCTCTCTTTTAGAGATGGATGTTCCAAAGAAAAGTTAATTCCTGGTGAGGAGGACAGAGAAACACTTTTAAACATTTTAAAAGGGGATATCAACTGTTGCATATGATCAAATATTGAAAGGAACAGGAATACAAACAAAAAAACAGAATAAGGGCAAAAACTGGAGTATTTTGTGGCTATGCACAGTCACTGTTGCAGCCATAGAGAAACAGGAGAGGCACTGAAGAGTGTAAGGATTTCCAACCTGAAATCGGACCCAAGTCGTCAACACACAGTTAATTGTTCCAACACACAAGTACACAAGCATGAATCTTCCATATAGAATCAAAATGGTTTGATTTTAGGTTTTAAGTTACCATGATAGATACTGCAGTTGGTGAATTATTGTGATTATTTAAAAATATGAAACAACCCTATAATGTAATTAAACTTGTGCTTCACAAACACTGTGCCTTCTGTCTATAAGAATTGTTCTTTCAAACATAATTTCTTTCATATTGTTACAATTTCAGATGGAGAATTATTACAAGGACAAGGTGGGAAACTTTAAACAAGTGGTGGTGACTAGTGTCAGGTAAAAAATTGTCATTTACATACATTGTACATACACAGTTTTATCATCAAAGTGATGTAAGTTAAGATCAGCTAACTTTTCTTGTGACAGTTCTCTCTCTTTTGTTCTTGTTTCTCATAGCCATGGTCGCCCATTGACCAGATTCTCAGCCAAAAGCAGGGGAGAGGTAAAGCAATTCAAATAACTTTCCACCAATATCTTAAATCAAAGGTCAGAGAAGGCCAATAATAATTATTTTTTTTATTACAGATAAGATTATCAGCAGAAGACTTGGTTATTTTCACTGTCACACCAAGTGCAGATGGGTAATTAGCTCACTAACACCACTGAAGATTGTAAAATGAGGTCATTTTAAATATCAGCATGGGGGACGACATTGCATAGTAGCTGCTTTAAATGGAACCAAGGCATTACTGTGGAACATTTCCACTTCCATTTCACTTCAATTTCTACAAAGAAGTTTTAGGGCAACACTGAGGATAGATATGTATAAATATGATATATGGAGATTAAAGTCATAAAATGAGATTAAAGTCATAATATTTAAAGAAACAAGTCAAAATATTATGATAATAAAGTCATAATTTTCAGAGAAAAAGGCTTAATTCACATAATTTACAGTAAAATACAGTGTTTCCAATGTTTGTGGAAGATTTAAACATGTTGCAGGGGTTGTCCCACAATGAAATGTCTTGTAATATTATAATCATCTTTTCTCAGAATTCCCTAATAAATTAGGATTTACAAAATAGACTAAATTAACTTTTTTGGAATATCATAAAATAGTGTGTTTGATAAGAATTTTCAACTTCAAGAGCAATGCATGTTATAAATTTCAATGTCATTTCTTATTCTGTGTTGACATGTATGTTGCATGTATGTATTCTTTCTGCCTCAGTGTAAATGTTACACATGATGTGATTTTGGAGCTTCCAAACAACGGAAGTGCTGACAGCCTTTATGATGGTGACTTTAGCAATGTTAAGGAAGCTGTTGAAGACCTTTATATATGTGAAAATGGTAAGACAGATAATCGGTTCAGTATGCACATTAACCATATTTATTTAAATGACAGTATGTTTATTACTAAGACACACTGTGCCTCTTGCAAGCATTTCCCTCAACAAATCTTTCTTTCTCACTCATTTCAGATTGTGTTTACAACCTCATAAGTCAACCAGAAGTGGAAGAGACAATGCCTGATTTGGAATGTCAGTATTGCCACATTGTGTGTCTTTTTATTTTTATACTTCACACTGCATCCAATTACTTTCCAATTTTCCACAAACTTACAATACCATAACCATATGCAATAATTTTGCTTTAGCATAAGCATCTATTTTAATCTGCTCCTCCCGGTGGCACATACCCAGAACACCTCCCCAGGGAGGCCTCCAGGAGGCAACCTAACTAGGTGCCCGAGCCACCTCAACTGGCTCCTCTCGATGTGGAGGAGCAGCGGCTCTTCTCCGAGCTCCCCCCAGGTGGCCGAGCTCCTCACCTTATCTCTAAGGGAGAACCCAGCCACCCGGCGGAGGAAACTCATTTCCGCCGCTTGTATCCGTGACCTTGTTCTTCCGGTCACTACCCAAATCTCATGACCATAGGTGAGGGTAGGAACGTATATTGACCGGTAAATTGAGAGCTTTGCCTTTCGGCTCAGCTCCCTCTTCACCACAACAGACTGGTACAACATCCGCATCACTGTAGATGCTGCCCCAATCCGTCTGTCAATCTCTCGCTCCCTCCTCCCCTCACTTGTGAACAAGATCCCAAGATACTTAAACTCCTCCACTTGAGGCAGTGACTCATTCCCAACCTGAAGGGGAAACTCCACCCTTTTCTGACTGATGTCCTTCCAGATTTTCACTATCCATTTTCTTCTCAGTTGCTGATCAGTTGGGAAGGATTGAAAAAATAATAATGATTTGTCTTATTCCCTGTGTTTATTTGAGTGTACCGCAGTAGTATGACATTATCCTATTGATAACTTTTGCATTTGAGTGAATAAGGTCCATAAGTTAGAAGCAGTTGTGTTTGTATATGCTGCACATATATATCAGCACAGTAACAGCTGGCTTATTAGGTGTTTTCATCTTTTTTCCAGCTTTCTGTAAAATGTTAATGGATGATTCAGCCCTTGCTGAACAGTACCAAGCTGTGGAGACTGATGGTGGAAAGATAACATGTGTGACTGCATGTAACAGTGCGCACCTTCAACCTAAAACCTGCTACAACAAGGGAATTTGCAGAGTGTACAGGGACAATGGACCTCAATGCGAGTATGATGATCATGCTGTTTATTTGTTTGATTTGATGTTTATTTTAAATATACTGTATATGAACTATATGAGTAGTTAATAAAAATAAAAAAACAAGTAATGGTTCCACCTACTAACAGCTTTCTTGTAAAAATTGCATATAATTTTATGTTTGCTCCAACTACACCAACTCACTTGAGTCAAGTGTCGATGTGAGAATATCGACTCTCAAGGAGTAATTCCTCTATAATGGCTCTGCAGACTGTCTGAGTAGAACAACCAGTTTGGTAGAACTGTTGCTTCACTTAAAACTTTTGTTCACCCATGTTTAACATCCTTCTCTGCTTCAGGTGTTTAAATGTGGCTACAACTTGGTACTTGGGAAATGACTGCAGCCTGCCTATACAGAGGATTGCTTTCTATGTGGGGCTGAGTGCAACCCTTGCGTGCCTTCTGGTGACTATAACAGCTATGACAGCATATGTTCTGATCAACAAAAACAAACAAACACGGTAAGCTGTTTTACTGACATTACTGCCTGTGCCTGATGTTCATATGTACAATAGATGACATATGGACAAAATATGGGCAGACGGCCAAAAGCAGCTTTTTTCATCTTAATGCAGCCTGCAATGTCCTCAAAGGAAAATTAAACAGTACCCAAAAGATCAATCAAAGGCAGCATTATGTTGATGAGTCTGGAGGCAAATGATTACAATGACTCTCTACTTTGAAAAGAAAAAAAAGTTTAAAAAAAACTAACTGTGAAAGTATCTTCAGTGCCCTTTTGTTCCTTTGTTCCAATGTCAAATCAGCTAAAAAAGGAAACCTACTGCTAGCTAGACAGAATACAGGGCTGGAGAGACAAAGAAGAAGTGAGAGAAAACACAGCATTCATTAACCCATTAGAGAACCAGAAGAAACAAGCTAATTTGACTCGATTCCAACAGAGGGTGCTGTCTACATTCAAACTGGACTAAAATAGGCCTCAACCATAGACTGTATATAAAAAGTGGATGAAGCCTCCATTGGTTTGTGAGCTACTGTTTTGAAGCCTTGAGTTTGGAAAAAATGTTGTGAAGTCTGCTGATTTAATGATAAGACACTGAGCATTCTGATGTAGCTGCAGTGATATAAAACCGCTCTGCTGTGTGCTTTTGTGCCTGCAGGTCAAGAGACATGAAAGAGAAGCTGGTTAACCAGTGGATAAATGAGGACTTTGAGTGGTCCAGATCAAACAGTCGGGCTGACACATATAATGGTGGTAAGCATCATTTAGCTTTTAAATGCTCACTTCTAACAAATTATAAAATCTCATATTTCTCTATTCAGTACTAGTGGTGTGTGCGGATACTACAAAGAGGATTGGCTCTCTTATTCCAAGTCTGTCTCATATTACTTAATGCCTTCACCACAAATTTCATTGCTTCTTTTCTTGATAATGTGCGTTATGTATTTTTATCCCCATTGAATTGAATAAATTAATATGGCTGCTCTGCATTTTGATCAGCCAGTGAAGAAGAAACAAGAAACACATCTAAAATAAGGAAGTGTTGTGAAAACGCCTGCGTAGTCTGTCATGTAGCTGAAATGACCATCACCTTTTCATTTCAGTATAACACTTACTACAAGCGCCGTTCCGTGTACCAGTAAACGAAAGGCTAACAGCTAAATACCTACACAGTAGCAGCAGCTGCACCAGACAGTTGTACAACTGAAAGAGTTTATTTCAGCTGTAGAGGATCTTTGGCTGCATGTTGCTGGCTATTTCGTCCTTTGTTTAGGTTGTCATTTAGCTGAAATTACCTTCAAATATTAATTTCATTTCACTTATACAAGTGCCTTTTGTGTACTGGTAAGCTAACAGCTAACAGCCCAAATACCTACTAGTGTTCTGAGTTGGACACTTTTAGCTAATATTCTATTAAATGTTTACTTTAACTACTGCTAAAAATGATTGTGTAATTTTTCCAATTAATTACAAGCAAAATGTAGCTTGTTACCTTTTTAACGATGTATTGTGTGAACCATTTAAATGACATTTGTCTTTACCAGAGTGTGGAAAACAGTTATATAACTGATGTTTTTGCAGTTGCATGTAATTTGACTACTGTTGGTTATGACTTAATATAAATACATGTGTTTAAAAAACAAGTGTAATGATGTAGATTATGTGTTTTGTGTACTACTTGTTAATGTTGAAAAAATATGACCACATATGAATTTGTTTTACTCCTGGTTTTGTAGTATCCCTACTAAATGTTTTGCCACTCAGCTCCGACTGAGGGGCCGTGTTCCACCAGGAAAGTGACATCAGTGCATACCCCCTATTCATCCTACAAACAGTCCATGCATTTGTAACCTGATTTAGTTTATTTTTTCTGTGCCTTAGAGTTTATTATTATCTGAAAATGAATAAATACACTTACATCCACATTTATATCACAGAACAATGAGCTAACTGAGTTATGGATGCAGAGACAATACTGCTAGTAGGATGAATGCATTGCTAGTGTAAGATTTGTTGATTTTAAGTGTAGGAAATTTGTGGACCCACCCTTACAAAGTTCAACTAAAATTTGTTTTTGTGGATTGTATGTGAATCTCCCAAGGATAAATACTATTCTTTACTATTTTCAGGAGATTTCAAAAAACCCTCATTCACACAAGAAGCACCACAGCTCAGGGAGGGACCAGGTGTTTACAGCAAACCTGTTGCCTACCAGCAGAATGGTATACCTATGCATGTGTATGGGCAGTTGGCAGGCATGCATAGACCACATTCAGTCTCTGATACTGAATACCCACCATCACGAACAGCACACAGACCCAATGGTTTCAAGCCCACCCTTCACCAGGGAAACTTCTCGGGCCCACCAGTAAGTATGCAGCTACACAAACACACATTATCATCATTTAGTGCTGTTTAACCCATTAAGACCACAGCATTGTTTGAAAACTGTCTCCTACAACCTGAGGTTTATTAATGTTCACTACCATCAAGAGTATAAAAGGTACAAACTTAAACATCACATCCAGTCTTAAAGGTAACAACGCGCAAACCTCGCACCCAGTCTTAAAACATCACTGAAAATATCTGTGTCTCAAAATGTTGCGCCTGGGCTGAAAGGAAAAAACATGCAAACATCAGTATTGAAGGTAAAAACGCACACTTAAAGTTAAAGATAAAGTCCTCTTTTATTATCCCCGTAGGGAAATTCAACTTGTTGCATCTGGTCTTAATGGGTTAAGCACATTGAAATGTTTGACAGTTAATAATTTCTTTGTTTTTGTTTGGTTCCTCCCATAGATGAGGATCAAAAGGCCTCACATTAGGACATCCTGGGATGCCTGAGCGAGCCCTGCAACCAAAAGCTGCAGCTGTTTCAAAACTATTTCTATCTTTTGCTTTATAGAGGTTTGATTTATTTATTGATTTCATAAATAGACACCAACCAAGGAACATAAGTGCTAATAATAAACATGTAACATTTATGATTCGGTTGAATAGTCTTGTAATAAATCCTTCATTTATGAAGCTTTTAATGTTAAGTAGTTCTCAGGTGTTACTTCATCTTTGTCGTTATTATAGAGACAGTAGTTAGTACTGCTATAATACATTACAGTGTGTTTTCTACATGTATGAGGTGGAGTGTGTAGGATTTAGGGGGCTTTCTTTACAGAAATGGAATATAATTTGGCCTATTTTCCCCTGTTTTTGCTATTTCAAAGTGTGGCACTTCAACAAACTCCTCCTATGGAATTAATCTGAGTAACTTCTAATTGGTCAGCTTCATCTAAAGACCCATGTTATGAAAGTTATAAAAATGGTGGCTCATGTTTTGCCATGAAGCAGTAAGTTACACTAACTTTTTCTTTTTCACTTTATTTACTAAAAACAACAACAATAAAATGACATGTGTCACAGATCTAGTTTTGGTAAATTTGTATCCAGTATCTCAAAAAAGGATACATCAAAGATGTGCTTAATTTGTGAAAAGAGCAGAAAAAGGTTCAGTTTTTTCCATTTACAAATTAAATAAAATAATAGAAACAGAATACATCAAAGATCTGATGAATAATCATCCGGATATTATCCTTATCTTTGATGAATACAAACATATCATCACCTTCCATAATACTATATTTCTGTTCATTTATTCTAGTGAATGTCCACTATAGATCTCTTAGAAGTTATTTTGCACTATTACAGTTGTTATCGCTTAACACTTTCGATGCACTTGATGTCAATAAAATGTTGAAGTGAGTCACTTTTATTTGCATTTTCAATTTGCATACTAAAAAACCATTAAAAACACCTCAAAAAAGTTTTTATGTTTGGGAGAGGTGGAAAAATTGGTATATCAATAAAAGGTAAATGTGAATAGGTGAAATGTGAACACATTTAGCAAATAATTGTGTGTATGCACATGGGGACCAATAAGGAGACTGTAACATTCATTAAAACATTAATAAAATACATTTCATACTTAAAACATTCTGCAGTAGTTTCTAAATGTAGATGTGCAAGTTTGGGTCCCGGGAAGATACTAAATGTAACTTTTGAATCTCACGCTGAAAAGTTTGGGAAGCCCTTACTTTACATAAATAGGTTAATGACATTTCCACCATAAACTGATGCAGAAAAGACACAAATTGATGCTGCTCAAAATTTGCAGGAGGATCCCCAGGTGCCCCACTAAAAGCAGCCTCTCAACCTACGCCCTTGCTCTCATTTAATGCTTACTTTTAGTGAGGATACCTGATTATTAGTAACTGTAGAATTTAGTGGCTACTGTAATATCATTTCTTACACCTTTTTCATGAAGAAAAAATGTATTCTTGTATAATTAAATATTATCCTGAAGAGAAAAATGGAAAAGATGAAAAAAGAAAATCAGTACAATATGATGATCAAGCACAAGAATAAAATGAGAAACACTGTCTGCACTTATATACTGTTTTTACATACACTGTTTTATGATGTCACAGTGAATTTGACATTTGACCTTCTGGATAGAAAATGTCCTAAGTTCATCATTTCATCCTACAAGACTTTGGTGTGGAATTTGTCATGATTACAGTATGAATTCTTGAGTTATGGCCAGAAACTTGTTTTGTGAGGTACAGCAACCTTTATGTTTGAGCTTTGGCCATCCAACTCAAATGACTTAATAATACATACATTTTATTTGACAGCGCCTTTCTGAACACAAAAGGCGAGGTTGTGGATGGCTTTAAATTTAAGCAGAAGTATTTTGAAATTGATCTGGAATTTAACTGGGAGCCAATGAAGCTGCTGAAGGATGGGGGTGATGTGGTGAAAGGACGGGGTTCCAGTGATGATACGGGCTGCAGAGTTTTGGACCAGTTGGAGCTTATGGAGGGATTTGTGGGGGACACCAAAGAGGAGTAAGTTGCACGAGTCGATACGGGAGGTGACAAGGCTGTGTATCAGGATGGCAGTGGTGTGAGGTGTGAGAGGGGGGGAGACCATTTATGTTGCGTAAGGGGAAATATGCAGACCGAGTGATGTTATTAATGTGGGAATGGAAAGAAAGTGAGCTGTCGAGGATGACACCCAGACTCTTAACCTGAGGGGAGGGTGACACTGTGGAGCTGTCAATTGTGAGGGAGAACCTGTTAGATTTGGATATAGTGGACTTGGTGCCAACAAGAAGAAGTTCTGTTTTATCGCTGTTTAAATTGTGTTTAAGTTTGAGGTGAACCAGGATTTGATTTGATGAGGGAGGAGGGAGGGAGAGTGGAGTTTGGTTTACTGGAAAGATAGAGCTGGGTGTCATCTGCGTAGCAGTGAAAATGAATACATCTGAAGTGACGGGGGACAGCTGTGAGGTGAAGGACTTTAGCTGGATGAACTGAGTGCGGTCAGTGAGGTAGGAGTGAAACCAGTGAAGGGGTGTGTGTGAGATGCCTATAGAGGAGAGTCTATTGAGGAGGATGGGGTGAGAAACAGTGTCAAAGGCAGCACTCAGATCGAGGAGGATGAGGATGTTATTTGATAACTAATAAACAAAACAGTTTGCATATCAAGTGAAAAAAGCAATGTTGAGTTTGT
This sequence comes from Coranthus polyacanthus, assembly GCA_037367275.1. Lineage (NCBI taxonomy): Eukaryota > Metazoa > Chordata > Actinopteri > Kurtiformes > Apogonidae > Coranthus > Coranthus polyacanthus. Next base: position 14,750 of record JAPQRN010022145.1, on the reverse strand, counting down.
GATCATAGGCAAGGTGGTGCGGCAAATGTGAGTGTGTTGAACATGGATTTGCAAACAATGGCGATAAAAAGACATTCCAGAAATTCCAACTCTTCGCACAGAACATGAAACCATAAAAAAACAGAGGTGAACCTCATACAACTCACGGGACTGAAACAAGGCACTGCTTATCCACTTGACCACAGAGCAGACACCATGTACTAGCCCTACGTTAACTATGTTAACCCATGGACAGAGGCCACATGTCAAAGTGGGTCATCCACAAGCCATCCACAAACCAGAACCTGCTCTACCTCCTGAGCCCCCGTATATTACAATTCAGTTTGTACAGGTGATAAAATAAATATCATATCCATAAAAATGTTTACCTGCAAGTTTCCATATTTACTATAAGAATTACCTAAAATAAAAGGTGAATGAATAAAGAGTTTGATCACACCTGCAATAGAACATGAATAACATATTCAATCATTTCATGTAAGTCTTTGTTAAGAGTATGACGTCATCTTACCTGTGTCATCTTTTTATAAAGCTGCTGTCCACTCAGAACAGGACAACAAAGGACTCTGGGTAGGTGGAGGCAGAGGAAAACAACTTCACTACATACAACAAAGTTCAGAACAAGATGAAACCTGTAAGTGGTATTAATTAAAAATATTTATATTTTTCTGTGATATCTTTCTAAAACCAATAATCTGTAACTATTGGTGATGTTGCAGAAATGCTATGCTATGTTTTGGTGTCAGTAACAATTAATAATGCTGCAGAGCAATATATTGAATTAATTGGATTAATCGAGTTTTTATTTTTAAAACGACGTGAAAATGCGCAAATTGTAAATCGAGGTCAGTGGAGACGTTTCTTGCTGAACAAAAATCTAAAGATTTCAACCTTTTTATTTCTTATAACATATTCACTGTGAATAAAGTGCCACTGGCAAGCTTTATATTGTTTTTTTAACAAGTCATGCAAATTGACACACATATTGCTTTTTGTTAATTGATTGTTATTTCACATATACTTTGTAAAGATTTCAATCATGATTTATCTCGACTTCATGAAGAGAGAAAGAAACATTCCATTCAGTTTTATTTATATAACCCAATATCACAAAACATAAATTCATCTCAAAGGGCTTTGCAATCTTGTCTGAAAAGAAAGCAAGAAATTAGAAAAAGTGTAATTTTTAATCTTTAAATTATAGTGTGTTAATAATTGGTAATGTTTTAGATAGCTTTTTGGTAGCTTACTGTGATTTTCAGAAACTACTTCTTCTAAATTAGAAATGCTTACTTTGAGATTATATTTAGATGTATTTAGAATTTTTTTTTATTGTCAAACAGGACAGACTTTTTCCACAAAGATGAAAATCTATGGAATCCTTTTGTTGTTTGGTGAGTTAAGGTACTGAATTTCAGAATAACATTACACAACTAGTGAATCAAAGATGGACGACAATGTGACACTGACTAATCATTGTACAAATCAAACAGCCTCCTGTAATGGGTCCAAATGACTCCACCAATTACAACCATTATTGCACGTATGACTACAACTCCACCAACTTTAACAACAAACTACAGCCA
>JAPQRN010022144.1:12172-24993 GCA_037367275.1 Coranthus polyacanthus | reverse complement strand
CCTCCTCTCCAGTACCCTGGAGTAGACTTTCCCGGGGAGGCTGAGGAGTGTGATTCCCCTGTAGTTGGAACACACCCCCCAGTCCCCCTTCTTGAAAAGAGGGATCACCACCCTGGTTCTCCTCCTGTCCTGGCAGCGCCCTGTATGAACCATCTGTTCCAGCTGCAGGTGGATGCCAGTGATGTAGGTACGGGAGCCGTTCTGCTCCAGACTGACCGACGATATCAAAAGTCCTGTGAGTTTTTTCTCCAGGAAATTCAACTCCTACCAGTTGAATTATTCTGTGATCGAAAAAGAAACTCTGGCTCTCGTGTGGGCTCTGCAACATTTTGCAGTCTATGTAGACTCAGGTGCTCCCCTGGTCGTCTACATAGACCACAACCCAATCACCTTCCTGAACTCTTTGATCTGCCCCAACCGTAGACTGATGCGTTGGTTTTTGTTTTTGCAATCTGACTGTTTGGATATCTGCCACATTAAAGGCTCTGAAAATATTGTGGCAATGTCTTGTCAAGAGCTCCTTGTTCCTGAATGCGCTCGCCACATGTGCGCAACCCATCTGGTCCACATCTTTCTCTCTCTCCACTCCTTAAACTGCTCCCCAAGGCACCGGGGTTGCTGGGTAGCAGGGTCGAGTTTGGTTTGCAGATGGGGGGGTTCACGTCAGACTTGATGAGTATGCTAGGACATGCTCAATCACTGGAGTACTTGGTAAATGTAAATTGTAACTGGTTAAATTCTTGTGAAGTAAAACTTGCATTCAGAATAATTTGCATACTTATTGATGTTGCTGACATTGTTAACTGGTCTGGAAGTCTGGCGGTATTCCCAATGGAAAACTCATTCTTTGTGGAGGGGGATGTGACGACCCCGCTATATTTGGACACTAAGTGTCACTGTTTGTTTTAGTTTCTTGCAGGCGGAGTCTTGGATCAGCCAAACCTGGGCCCGATGTGCAGTGCCCTATAACGCCCTGTTGTCTGCGTTCTCTCTCTCTCTCTACCTGGCCATCACTCACTGTGAGGGGAGACTTCCTCACTACAGCAGCCCAGCGGCAGCAGCATGCATTTCTTTTGTTTGCTCCATACACTGACACACACCCAGACATGCCTTACACTATTGATCTACTGACTCCTACACGTTCTATTGATTTATTTACGTTTTGTTAAAATAAATTACTTGCACTAAAAATTGCCTCCTGTTGTCTCCCTACTTTGTCCCAGTCTTTGAGCCGGGCTGTGAAAAACAGGGGCTCCTCCGTCTTGTCCATTCCATGTTTGATCCGGGTAAGATTTGTTTAGCGTGGGTAATTCTGTTCATTGTGTTGGCCTCGTGGGCAGTGACCAAGGGTTTTGGTGAATGAATGCACATGTGACGTAGGGACAAAGTAGGGAGACAACAGGAGGCAATTTCTAGTGCAAGTAATTCATTTTAACAAAACATAAATAAATCAATAGAACATGTAGGAGTCAGTAGATCAGTAGTGTAAGGCATGTCTGGGTGTGTGTCAGTGTATGGAGCAAACAAAAGAAATGTGTGCTGCTGCCTGTTGGGCTGCTGTAGTAAGGAAGTCTCGCCTCACAGTGAGTGATGGCCAGGTAGAGAGAGAGAGCGCAGACAATGGGGTGTTATAGGGCACTGCACACCAGGCCCAGGTGTGGCTGATCCAAGACTCCATCTGCAAGAAACTAAAACAAACAGGGACACCTAGTGTCCAAATAGAGCGGGGTCATCACAAATCCCTTGATCAGTCTTTGTTTCCTTCAGAACAAAACATTTGTATTTTCAATGATAGACTGGCATGTAGTAGATATTAAGCAGCAGACAAAAACTGCTTTTTAAAATCAATGCACTGGTCGGTGGGGCATAGAAGGAACAGTGAGGAACGGTCACCTCCATCACCACACTGATTTGTAATCTATCATACATGTCAGTGCTTTCCTTGTATATGGTCTGCTCTCCCAGATTGATGTGGTCTTATTTTCTGCCAATGCGTGTGCTAACACTAGGGTGAGTTGCTGACAGGATTTCTGATTGGTCTTGGAGATAACAATTAGATTTACTAAATTGGCTTGACATGTTACAATAAATGATCATTTAATGATTTATTCTGGTATTTTGGATGAAAATTAGCCTTGTGGGTGAAGTCTGGCTCATTTATAGGTTACTATTGATCAATGAGCATTTTTGCTTGAAAAATAAAGTGATAATGATGTTTAAGGCCCCGAAAAAAAAAAAAGATAATTGATACTTTATCTGTTCAAAGAAATGCCAGATATCCGATCAAACACAGGATGGTGTATCTAAATTCATACAGTTTCTGAATTTTTCTCACCAGTTCTATGTGTGTGAGTTGCTGGGCAACAGTGAAGGGGTCATTACAGATGGACAGCATGTCTCTCTGGATGGTTGTTTGGGGCTTGGTCTTCAGAGCTGTTAGCCGCTCTGCTGCCGTAGCACTGATCTTGACAAGCGCCTCCTCATACTGGCTGAGCACTGTCAACCTCCTGATAAGACCCTGACTCATCTGGCCCACCGCCTTCCTGTAAACCTGGTAGAGGAAGGAGAAAACAGATTTGTCAAACTAATTCTTTAAGATGGCTTGTTTTACTGTCCAATAACCGAAAAAGTAGAGTATGTAAAAAATTAGTATGTCTGCAGTCATTCTAGTCAGGTCAGTTCTAGGAATTTAGGTAAATCACTAACCACACTACTTTGACAAAAACTTCAGCGGAATTTCAAATACACACACATGTGGAGTACATGTCAGCAGAACTTGCAGCAAGCCAATGCCAGCCCAAGCTACAAAACCCTCAAGATATGACGCCTCCAGGATTTATTTAGCAAAAATTATCCCTTTGGTCACGCACTAATGCTCACAATGTTATGCAAGTGTCTTCTTGTCAGTCTTGTAAAGGCAGAGGGGCAGAAGAAAGAGACTCTTGGTTCTGTGGCGTCAGGGGTTGACAGGTTGACTTGTTGTGAGCACCAAATGGGCCTCAATTAGATAATCGTTCCCTTACTCACAGATTTTAGCAAAGAAGTTGCATAAGCAGGTCTGCAGATGGGGGAGGAGGACATCTGTGTTTGATTTAGTGTACACGGAGGATCCTACTAATGGACCCTATTCTCACAACCACAGTTCTACTCCTTGAACTTTCACTCCCTGACATTCAGCCTCCAAAATCTGGATTCTAAAAACAAAACTTGAGATCAAAGTTGCTAAGGAGCACAGCCAGCTTTATACTGGATGTGGAGGACCAATGCCTAGACAGCAATCAAATCTGAGTATGGCATTCTAGCACAAATGAACAGACTCTGGACCTTTGCTCTACTGAAAACAGCTAAGGTGGGACCTTTGATGAAATTCTCTTTCCAGGGTGGGACCAATTCATTTGTCTTTAGTTGTTATGGCTGTGATGGGTGTGATGGCATATGCATACACAGAATTCAGATAGTATATGCAAACTAGCTTAGGCTATAAATGCTTTTGTCTGTGACAATAATCTATGCTACATATCACTATACAAATAACCACTAAATAATAATACTGCAAGTGGAGGGACTGGAGGTCAGCAAGAAAAGTCTGATTTCTATATAGTCTTCATCTGCTGCTCAACCACAAATGTGTATAAATAACTTTCCGGTCATCAGTTATTCAAATGGACTGTTGGATGGACAAAACAAGACATTCAGAGTTCTCTTTTTTTAACTCTTTAGACCTTTGTGAAGGTGAAACTAAGAATCTTAATATTTTTGGGCATGTCCTATACTATATTTCGCTCCTTGTACCACCAGATGTGTCTTCCTTTGCTTCTATATATGGTTGGAAGTTTGGGTTGAGGATGATGCATATCAAATGTTATATATCCTCCATGTGAACAACTCATGGCTGTAATCCTATTGAATGACATGCACTGGCAAAGTCCAAGTAACTAATGAAAACTGTGTTTGTCTAAAATACTATAAAAATGTAATTGTGAGATTCCTGCCTCTAAGGCTTGTGTTGTCTCCTGTAATTGCAATTACAGATGTATAGACATATACAGTGCTTAACAAATGTATTAGACCACCACCCAATGTAAGGTTTATGCCACAGCTGCCCTAAATTAACAGCACCGGTAATTACCAAAATCTTTTTTATGTTTCTGTAATGGTTAATACATCAGTATGTAGAAGCTCTTTAACTGACTTAACTGTTATCCATGAATTTTCAAATTTACTGCTTTACAAAAAACAGAAGAAAAAAAATAAAGCACATTATTATTTCTTGATTTAGATGTCAAATTATAGTTATTCACTTGCATTCCTGAACAGAAAATTTTGTTTTAATGGTTGAATGTTATACTTGATTAATTTCTGACCGAGTGAGCCGGCTCAAATTTGGGTATAAAAAGGAAAATTCAGTTTGAAACTCATTCCTTTTCAAAATGGTAAAACATTGAGAGCTCATTGAAAATGAAAGTGTCTGCATTAAAGCACTTCATGATGCTGATATGTTTTCCATACTCCTTCACCATTGGACAAGACATGACACTAGAAAAAACTGCTCCTGCTCTGAAGTCAACCATCTGCCACAGCTTCTGTTCCCACAACAAACAAAGGACAGGCCAGGGTCAGATAAATATAGCCACAGATCTTGGAGACAACAGCATGCCTGTTATTTCTAAGCAGAGGGAGTAACATTGCTCGTCACAACTGCTGGCATTAGGAATGAGGAGGCCTAGCAAGGGCACATACTTTCCTTAAGATATTGACCGTGGCAGTGATCCAGAGGTGGCAGACGGTTGCTCAGTACTAGTCAGCGCAACCGAACACGTATTTGGTTCACGGCATCATTTGTTTGGCTGAGTGCAGTTATTTCCCATGGAGTTCCACCTGACCCACCTGTTCTCAGCATACGTAATGCAGCATACGCAGCATTAATAAACCAGTACGTACACCAGGCAAGAATTTAATCCACAAACCCCAACATTCAACTGCAATCTTTGTAAGTCATTTATCAAAAGTCCAGTTTTCGGATAGTAAAGTCAAGTCATGTGTATGTCTTTTAAGAGAAATCCAAATTACGTTGTAAATCATTTTCAGATACGTGCAAATCAAGTCTTGGGTCATGTGACAAAGACAGATCCATGTTTCAAATTATTCACTCAAAACAATGAGAAATAAACTGTGTGATGAAAAGATTTTTAGAGAAAATCTGAAGAGTTTACCTTTTGCTTCAATGTTACATTTTTTTACAAAGAAATCACAGATAAGATACCAAATTAGCCTTCTGTCTACTGTAAATTAATTTGTATTAAGCTACTGTCAACTGCAACTTGTAATGCGTAAAATTTTCCAGTTATTCTGACTCTGGGAGCAGTCAATATCCAGTCTCTTGGAGCAGCTTGAAAATAAAGCACAGTGGGACCCTTAATAGGAGGGTACTGAATGGACCTTCATCCAAACTAAGGTCTGCATAAAAGCAAATGTTAGGAGGTATCCAAAATTAATGTATAGTGTGGGATCTGTTAAATTAACAAAAGTCATAATGATTCAAAAAAGAAAATTTCTAAATAAAAACAGCGCATATTATGGGAAGGCAAGAAAACTGCACCACCAAATGAGGTCGAATCAAGATCACAGTGCTTGTTTTCTTCTCAGCTGCTGCTTCCTTATATATCCAACCACATCCATAATGACAGTCTTACTGCTCAGATCAAGGTCTTGGAGTGTTTTCAGTGTGGTCTGGACACAACTTTGACCAGATGTTCGGGGCATCTATTCTGGACACACACCCATTCTCAGAGCACTGTGGTAAAGGCTCTGAAGAACTGGTATCCAGCTCTAGACTTAAATGGTTTGATATGGTTAAACATTAGTGCGTGGTTTTCAAATTTGCAGAATATGTGACATGAAAACAAATCAGGTTTAATCAAATACCTGTTGCTGTCAGTAGTTGGACTAAGAAATGCCCCACAGAAACTAGAGTCATGTTTTGTTATCATGGGTCATCATCTATGGATGGACAATTTAAAAACACCACCACTTTATGTCCTCATTATTTGTTATAGGCAATTTGTTGACCACAGACACAGAAGATTAATTTGAGCAACTGTTCGGGTCACGCTGAGCTTATTCCTGAGTTGATAATGGCTTCCCTGATGTCACAACACATCTGTAGGGTGTATTGTAAAAGGTTGCTTTGTTAATGCAGTGCAGTACATCTAGCAGATTTTACTAATTTACTTACTTACTTATAACTTATTTCTGAAAACATTGTTGTATTGTATTCATGCATTCATTTCTGGAGTGTAGCTGTGTAAGAAAACAAACTACCAATTTATTGCAAGGTGCAATAACCCCCTGTATGCTCAGAGTTATATCGAAGAAAATGAAAAATGCTGTAATGATCACATATGATTCCTGCTATAAATAGGACTGCTACTTTAAGAGTTAATGTAATTTTTTTCTAATTACTTGTTAAAATTACCAGTATTAGTGAGTGAATTCTGATAAGCTTGAAAAAACAACACCTGTGACTTTGGGTGAATTGAAAAACAACAAAACAAATAGCAGAACGAAATTTCAGACCATCAGGAATATGTTTGGTGGGGTTGCTTTAATGTCCAGGGTTTGCAGAAGAGAAGCACATATGTATGTGTAACTGTAAATGTGTCTCAGTGTCATGTTTGAAAAGTATTGCTTTCTAGATTAAATGAGGATCAATACTTGTGCTTGTACTGTTATGTGAACTTGTCTTATAAACAGTGGGGATATGTTTTTGTGTTGAGTGGTGAAGGAAGGATGCTATCCATCAGGGCAGATGGTTGACTGTCTCCTCCATCACTGGTCCTAACAATTCCCTGCTGCCTTATCATTTGCACCAACAGAAGAATAAGTAGGAGGGTCTCCTCTTTTTCTTATTCAGTGATTGGATTGTTTGAGATTAGAATCTGTTTACTGTTTACTCTGAGTGTAGAGTAAAATCAACTTGTTTTTGAAAAAAACAAAAACAAAACTGTTGCAGTAAACAAAAAAGACCCTGACGAAATTAAATAGCTTTACAGTTTTGGAAATTCACTGATTTACCCTCTTGCCCAGAGGATAGAGAGAAGATACTTCTCTTAGGCTGTGGTCAGACCTTGCAGTAACATCCATCCTGATATATTTGAATACTAGTGTCCAGCTGAAAGTGCTTCTGTTCACACCTGGCCTTAGAAAGCATTGTCAGATGTGAGTAATTGAGTGATCACTTCTGATCAAATCTAATTTTCCTGCCCAATATACAAATGAAGAAGCTCATCTCTGGCCTAAAACATAGTGCATGCATTAATTTCAAGTTGAACAGACTGGCTTTGTATTCCATTTCTAATAAACTCAGAACTGCCACAGTTTAGTCTGACTGTGTATCAACAAAGGGCAAACTTAGCAAACAGAATAACATAATATAGTAACTTTATACCTTCATAAGCTTCATAATCAAACTCACCAGTGAAGAAGAATCATTGCAATTTCAGCATCAAACTTCATTCTTTTACTTAACAGCTGTGTCTGGTGGTGAGAACTAGGGTTGGGCCGGTGTAAAGCTTAGGGTTATCTCAGTTGTTTATTTTTACTTCACCTCCCTGAAAGATTTCAATTCATTTTTCCAATTACGTTGTATAGGTTATTAAAGGTGGAAAATGTTGTGAAATTATTTATCTTGGTGTCATTTTTTTTACATCACAAAAACCTGGCATTTGAACAGGGGTGTGTAGACTTTTTATATCCACTGTACATTCACAGTGACATATTGGCCTGTGGCTGTAATTAAATTCAGTGCACATCTCTGCAATACAATAAATTGACATCTTTGACACAGCATCATAACTCTTTATTCTAAACACTCTAATGATACTTTAAGGTAATTTATGAATATTTTAAAGTAGAAATACTACATATAGCTCCTTAAGTAAAGAACTGGCATAAATAAGCATAAATAACAGATCTGAAAAAGCTAGCCAGACCCTGCTCAAAGTTCTTATACCCAACAGGTTAAACCAGCAATAGGACCATTTCTGGGGGAATTTTTCATCTTTGGAGAAAGCCAGTCTATCTGGTATGCCTGGTTTCCTGTTTCTGTGATACGACAGTGTGTCAAAATTCTGAACTAGCACTTTTTTTAAGTTACTACTTGTGACAGCAGACTGTCTACACAGGAGGTCTACATGTGCCAGAGTGTGTTAGACAAAAACAGTACAACACTGCTAAAAAAAAACTCTGGACCCAACAGCACTGCAATAAGCCAGTGACATTCAGCTCAGCAACCATCGAACAATGCAAATGCAGCCTAGGAAAGAGCACCCCAGAAATGACAAAAAAATGCCTCGTAGCCCCTGAACAATGGAGCTTTTCTCTTGACTCAGCCAGACTCACAAACGCTTTGTTGCCAGAGATCCATCACCAATGCTATCTACAAAAAACGTGCCCATGGATGAAGCTTTGCTGCATGTGCAGTGTACAAAACAGCACTCCACGGTTGTTGATAGCACCTAAACTCCAGATATTATTTGAACAGCAAACTAGTCTCTGTTACATAATTGACACATGCATCATTTTCTGTGGTGCGGCTTATAAAGAGCAAAGACTGACCTCATCCCCACTGGCCAGCCGGTGGGTCAGCTCCTTCAGGCTGCGCATCATTCTCTCATCCCTGAAATCATAAGGAAAAGTTTCTGTCCATTCTGTCAGCAGCTGGAGGATTTTGGGAGCAATTTTCCTGATTCGCATCTGAAAATGGAAAATTAACACTTAAACAAATATTGAATAATGTCTGGATTGTTCAGCAAATTCACTCTCTGTTTTAGAGCCAACAATAATTACCTAAACGTAGAAATTTGATATAGCTGGTTAGAGATGGAAGAGTTTTTTGTTTCTACACACCTTATCTGCTTGGGGATCGCTAAGTCGCTGCTGCTCCATGCACAGATGACACACTTTGGACATGAGTTCGTATGGATAGATGAAAAGGCGAGAACTAAGCAGGAAGGTGAAGATGTATGTCCTCTATGGAGAGGAAAGAAATTTATTAGAAATGATTGTAGAGAGAATTCAACCCTTAAATCCCTGATTAACAGAAAAAGTATGCAAGAAAAAAAGACAAATACAAAAAAAACAAAAAGCAGCTTTGGCAGAGTCTCAACACAACAGAGCTTTTCACACTGTAGAGAAATAAGTCTTTATCATTTAACTTTGATGAATCTCTCTAAGGAAGAAAAACACACTAACATCTGGATAATAATCTATGGTAGGGACCAAGTGATGCATAAGGGCCTCCAGGGACCCAGACACCAGGTTGTTGTCATGGTAATAGAGGCTGGCGTATCCTTCCTCCTTGGTCTGGTACAAGTTCTTGTTGTAGCCAACGGTTCCCAGCTGCCCCGTGAATGGAGGTGTCTGAGGCATGTTGTCCTAAAGGGAGAGAAGACAAGCACAGGGACAGTTCGTACTGGACTGTAACTGCTTTTCTGATATTTAACTGCACATGCATGACAGCAAAAATAGCTCTCAGACACAAACACAGACAGCCATGGTTTGTTTGGGAACTACTCTGAGCACAGTTACCACCCTTCGGCCTGCTGATTCCTGCTGTCCATTTTAAGGTTTCTGGGTCTGGGTTTATTTGGTTAAGTGTCCACTGAAAAATAATAGTTGAAATGCAAACAGCGGTTGAGAGACAGAAATGGATAGAAGCACAAGTTGCATGAATCATCTGCATCAAAAGGAAACACACCAGAATAACCAGCGGACAAACACTTTGGATAGTTTAGTTTTTACCTTCCTGACCTTACACGAAATAAAACAAGTAACCTTTGCATTATTACTCTAAACGGCTACACTTAACCAGGCATAAGCAGAAAAAAGTACAACTTTTACAAGGAGTATCTATAGTCACACATTCACAAGGATGGTCTTATGATCTGAAAAGCTAGTTCTTTATGACAGAGCTTATAAAAGACAGCTCTGTATATGGGCCACTTGCAAAACTGAAAGAGACACCAACAACATGCAGGATCTTGAGCAATATTGTTGATGTAACTGTAACCCTGCAGGATAATGTGACACTTGTTTCACCCTGAAAGCTCACTGTATGATCACATTACCTCTTTACTTGCACTGCTGCATGACACAAAGTGAAAAAGGACTGTGTCTAAGAGGCAGAACAAATCAGTAAGCAGTGTGCACAATAATGACAAGCAGGAGGATGTGTATTAACTTTTTCTTCTGTTTATTGTGCCTGCCTCTGAGGGAGGTTTTACAACATCAGGCCCAGGTCTACAGATGAAAATAGACTGCTGCAGAAATTATTCTTAAAACCTTGAAATTTCCAGTTCACTCATTTCGAATTGAGTAGGTTTTTTGGTTAGATGGCTAAAATAAGGTATGCGGTTACACAAGTCCACTTGTGAATTCAGAAGCTTTTATGCGTCTTAAAAAGGCAACTTGCTAACAAGTGAATAAACGAGACTACATCGGTTGTTGGGGATATTAAACTTTATCATGCCAGACACAAAGGGTCATCTACTCACTAGTCTGTCTTTACAGCCTTTTAAACCTTTTTACGCCACTTTAAAATTTTTAGATTTACCTTTTAACATCACATAACTTCACAGAACTTTTGCTTAAGCTTAGAGTATAACAGAAACACTGTAAGGCCAAATGCATGTTAGACTTCATTTGATAGGGAGCATGTTTTATTTTCTTTGTTTAGCATGTGGCAACATGGCTCAAATTTAACCTTACCCTAATCCAGTGAGCTGGTAGATGTTAAAAGGTTTAAGGACCTGCCAAAGTGTCCTCAGTCTCAGATCTAAAAGTAAATCTGGTTCTCACAAATATAGAAGTAGAAGCTCATGCTGTCTCCTCTGCCAGTGGATCAGCCTCTTGACCTCTGGACCTGGCACTTTGGCTTCATCCCATGCTAGGCAGACTTACAGTAGGGGAAACACAAAGGGCCTTTTCACACTGGGAGGGCGTTCTGTGTTGGCAGAGTGCAAAAACTTCACTCCTTCACACCCCCGCCTCCTTGACAATATGCTGGCCCATGGCCGTGTGCTGAGGCAGGAATTCTTTATGGTTGATGCACTGCAGTGCTGCCACATGCTGATACAGGGATGCCAGGAGCTATAAACTGCACCTGCCCACACACTGGCATAAATCGATTCAATAAATTTAGACTTCCTTTGACCTACTATGATCATTTTAGGTTTGCAGATCAGGTTTGCAAAAAGAAAACAACCACATCATTTAGCAGGTCTACTGGGGTCTAAGTTTTAATCGTAGCCTTTAAACATCAAAGTTGGATACATGAGAAGTAATGTAATAGTAGTAATATAGTAATGTGTTTGCTTGGACAATCTGCTCTACTGTATAGAGAAATTGTTTATTCATGACAGGCTCACATAAAACCCTCCACCCAGCCTTCCACTTTCACACGCATGTTGCTCCATAATGCACGAGGGTGCACACCAACCATCGCTATTATTCAGCCAGACAACCATGGCTATTTCCATGAGAATGGTGAATGTGAGCAGTCACAGTGGCCCAAGCATCTGCTGCACCATGTGGCTTCCCCACAGAGAGGGAGATCCCAAGTCGGATACAGGGAGACAGCAATATACCTAAAAGTCTGTTTGTTTCTTGCACTGAGGTTTAGGGTTATTTTTAGCCTATTTTATAGCAAGACTGTTGCACTGATTTGGTATCTGTTCAATAAAACCACAAACGTCACCCAAACAAACACCTAGGGTTTAGATATGGAGCACTACAACAACAACAGCAGCAGCAGCAAGTGATCAAAGGCTGAGAACATGACTAAATAATTTTTCCCATTTGATACATGAACCACCAGCTCTACGGTCACATGCTTCCATTTATGTTTAAGGGGGGAGTTGGATGCAGAGCTGAAATGATTAGTCAATCACTCAAGACCTAATTCCCAACATTTTTTAAGTGATTGTTGTTCAAACTGTTAATGTGAGGTTTATGTCTTCTCTTTATCATTAAAATATAACATTTTAACAAGCAAACAACTGCATTAGTCATGAGGCTGTGTACTGGCAAGGATATGGCCATAGAGGATTACAATTCATATTACACACACATTGCATTTTATTATTATTTTTTAAATCTAATTGTAGAAAAATGTCATAGGATGAAGAGCCCCCCATCAGTGGCATATATTATATATACAGTATAATAGCAAAACAATAATAACACCAGCAAAAGAATTAACATTTGCCTATATCAGTGAAATACTGTAAATTAAATAAAAATACAGTGTTTTTGAGAATAAATACAATATCAGAAGATAACAAAGAGAAACTCATCGATATTTTTCTTAATTTCATTAATTAGGGCTGGACAATAAAACAGTACTGATAATTTAAATAATTTTTTAAACTTTAATATTCATATATCACGATAATTATCATTATCACAATATACATTTTAATTTTGGGTTGTTTTTTAAAAAAATATCAGCTAAAACATTAACTAAATGCTTCAGTGTTTTGTTTAATTGTACTCATGCATATTTTGAAGTTGAACAAACATTTCATCATATAATTAAACATAACATGGACCTTTGAAGTGTTTTGCTCCAAGTGTTTGCCATGTTCTCACCATAAATAATATGCACAAAAAAACACAAATAGCCATTGGTTTCTTCACTGTTTCTTCACTTCTTTCACTCTGGACCAAAAATCAGCCTTTAAACTTAAAGAAATAATTATTTGGCATTTACATAGTTATCAATATCAACTACAGTAATATTAAAGTTTTTATCATGTGGCCCT
>JAPQRN010022144.1:0-12072 GCA_037367275.1 Coranthus polyacanthus | reverse complement strand
AAAGAAATAATTATTTGGCATTTACATAGTTATCAATATCAACTACAGTAATATTAAAGTTTTTATCATGTGGCCCTGTCACCCAGCCAAATCTGTGTACTCAAATCCAGCTCATAGGACACGATTTGTTTAAAATTCAATTCAATCTTACAAATCACACTCAGTGTTCCTTCAGTATTGCGATATCACACTCCCTTTCTCTGAAAGGATGAGCTCATTGGCTTAATTTAATGCTGCCAGGGGCAGGTGGGGTTCTTTGAAGATAAAAGTCTCGTCCCATTTTTTTCATGCAAAAGAAAAACCTTGGAAAGAGGACACCCTGAGATCAGATGCTGCACTTTGTCCTTTTCTCTAATCTCTTTGGACTCTTTTCCAGAATTTTTCTGCCTAGTGACATTGTTTTCTGTACAACATATTTTATGTGTGCTTCTTAATAGCAGGTTTAGTCTTGTTATAAGCTCAGAACATCCACTAGGTCACCCGTGACCCATTCCATCTGAGCCACGATTGAAGTCACTGTTACGGCCCGAAGCCCTTTGCTGTGGTACTGTGTATGTGGTATGTATTACAGGATTCATCTGGGTGAAACTGGGTGGAATTGGTGGTAATCCAAAGCCCCTGGCTGGTGTTCTGCCAGGTTATTTAATCCCATCCGCCCATGTACCAGTGTGACTGTGCCCATGACCATGCCTGTCTCCACACCATGCGCCATTGTTGTCTTTGTTTTGTGTTATCCTTTTTTTCCCTGCCTTACTCACGCCAACACATCCAAACACTTTTTTACACTAATAACACTAATCCTTACACTTCATGCTTGTTTTCACTATTTACTTAAATAAACATTTAATTATTGCTAAATTGACAGTGCACCTCCCATCTTTGTTGGCCTGTGAGCCCGTCATAACAAATTGAGGATTTAGTCCTGTTCTTCTGTGATAAGCCCTAATTGACAGTTTCATTTGCTTAATGTTAGGGTTCCATGAAAAGGGTGGACATTTAAAAGTTAACATACCTTTACTATCTTGGCTATAAAGCCAATAGTGTCTATTGTGCTTTACATAGCTGCAGCCTGCATCCTAAAAACTAGCTGCAACAACTGAGGCACACTGATTCCATTTGGCTTCCAGGTATCATATGTTGTAGTGGCAGTAGTAGCTGTGGCCTGGGACTTGAGGGGAGCACATGTTGAGTCTTTAGGCCTGACAGAAACAAACTGTTAGCATGTAAATGTTGGTTTAGCATGGCCAATGGCTGGGTGGCAGCTGAAGGTAAACAAACAAAATGTTACAGTTTGCCTTCCATCTTAGGGGGATGGGGGTGGGTGGTAGTTGGATAGGTGGTTTCAAATATAGCCTTGCTTGTTGGGCACACAGCCATCTGCCTCAGTGTTCTCAATGCGTAAAAGAAGTCTGGTTGTGTATTAAATTGGATTTAAAAACATAAGTTAGTCAGATTCCTGTCTGGTTTTAATCATTTATTGGTTAAAGAGATGCCAAAACTCTGTAAACTATAGGTCAACCGATATGGATTTTTAAAGGCTGGTGAATACCAAAATTAATCCGAATCACCTAAGAAAATCATATTCCAAGTAAATTACCAATTAATCATTCAATAAATCTGGAGCTGAATATTAAATAAACCATAAAAAAATCTAGTGGTTCTAGGTCCAATTTTTAATTTTTGATATTAACCATCAGCCAGTATTGAAGTCAAGTTCTGCCAGTGATAGATTGTAAAACTTTTTACTGCCACAGATTAACCAGCCAAACCAATTAAAATGATTAAATGGTTTATCTATCAGGCAGGTTGTTGCTTTTTGGTAAAACAAATTTTCTAGGAATTAAGGCATTTTTTTACCAAAATCAGCTAGAAAAGGTCACCAAATTTCAGATGGGGGTTTCTTTAAAGATCCAAACTTATTTTGACACTCACACTTGCCCTATTTATTGGCTGAAAACTATCTTGTGGTAGTCTTGAGGTCTGGGAGTATTTACATGGAGGAAGTAGTAGACTCAGCTGATACAGACTTAAATGAAACTGAAATACATTTGTTTTATGGTTTGGGTAGCCAGTACTCTGAGCAAGAACAGGTTTTCAGGTTCCTGGAAATTTCAGACAGTTATTAGAGAAATATTCTCATGAGCTTGCAATATTCATCATCATGTGAATTCTAAGTATGAGAAGGGAATGTTTTGTTTTTTTTTAGTTTCAGAGTATTATTCATGAAAAGGTTATAAAAATGTCTATGAATATTATATATAAATGAATATTTAGCCTTTTTTGCCTTGGGGGAAATTTGTGAAACAGAGAAAAGCAGCATCTTAAAAAGCACTCAATTGCCCCAGGCAGATAACATTAGGTGTAAAACCCCTCTGCTTCCATGAAGTTCCCTTCAAGGTAGCATGGCCATCAATGACAAGCTCACAGGTAATTTTGTCTCCAGAAACTTAACGGGTGGGGCTGATTCCCTCAGTGGGAGAGTGGTGAGAGTCTGGTCTTTTACTTCCTCAAAATACAAGCTATCAAAGAAGTGGTGGAGGTCTTCCCACCGTACCCGCAGTGTTAACATCCACTCGTGATGAGCAGCCATAAGCAGTTGGGATGCTGTAAAGTGAAAAGCCTGCACACACAGGAAACCATTCCCATGTTTTTTTTCCATTGTCAATTAAACTGTCAATTATTTTCTTGATTCATCAATTAGATGTTTGGTCTACAAAATGTGAAAAATGTTGATTAGTGTTTCCGAAAGCTCAAGATGATGTCCTCAAATGTCCAATACCCAAAAGTTACTGTCAAGAATAAAAAAAACCCCAGATATTCACAAATATTCACAAGAAAGAAGCTGGAATCAGAGAATAAAAAAAAAATTCTTAACAATTGCTCAAACCAATTCCTCAGTTATCAAAATAGTTGTCCATTAATGCAATAGTTGACAAATATTAAAATCATCATTGCATCTCTACACACAACCAGATATTTGCATTTACTGTTTGTAAAGGATCATAAATCAGACAAATCAACACTTAAAAGAAATGATGATTTGATATTTATTGTGATAATTATCGATATTAACTGACACAAAAATGTTTATTGCAATGGCATTTGTGGCCATGTCACCAAGCAAACATTCATGCAATCACTAAGGAGATCACAGGTCAAAGCAGTAAAGCATGTAATGCAGCACTCTGGTAGATAAATGTGGTAAATGCACAAATGAAAGCTGAAAAGAAGATGGGAAAGGGTTGCTGCTGCTTAAAAAAATGACTAGAAAACAAATGTATGACAATGGGGCATTGTAATTTGTGCAGAGAGACTTTGAGGGACCGACAATAAATCAACAGCCCCTGTCTGTGTAAACACTGAGAGTATAAGGAATCCCACTCATCCATGGCTTGAGGAAATGAGGATAAGAGATATCTCAGTGGCTACGGAGACCACACTGGAATAGTTGAAGTAGTCTAAATATGGACGGCTGTTTGGTATAGTGTTTGAAGGCGTGTGTGGTCAGAAATACTGGAAACTGTACAAAGCAAGAATGTACCTGGTTGCATTCAGAATGTGAAACAGTACAAAGATGACTCTGCTGTATGGTGGACATACTATCACCCAGAAGGAAGGTACTGATCACAGTTTTTAAAGCAAGAATCAGAAAAAAGCTACAGATACAGCAGTAACAAGAAGGTGCAGAATCTGTATCTTTGAGGGATTAACAGCTTGGTACTGGGGCAGTCCCTCAAGAGTACAACCACTCTATCCCTTTACCAGGGTATATTGGGCATAAAACTATTTTATTGCCAGAATATTGCTCATAAATTTGGTATGAAACGTTCATATATCTGTACTCAGGATTGTATTGTATTATTGTTTTATAAAGTTTTCATCCAGAAATCTACTTGCAACAGTTATTACTTTTATTGCAAGGCTGGACATACCGGATACCCCTTACCAGGGAAGCGTCCAGGAGGCATCCTCACCAAATTACCAAACCACTTCTAATGGCTTCTTTCGATGTGGAGGAGCAGTAGCTTTCCTTTGAGCCCATCCAGGATGATGGAACTCCTTCCCAATCTCTAAGGGAGGGCTCAGACACCCACCCGTGATCTTGTTCAATCAGTTCAACTACTCACACCTCATGACCACAGGTGACAGTAGGAATGAAGGTTCCTAGGCAAGACTATGATAATTATTGTTATCAAGGATCATTTAAATTTCTTTTGTCTTTACATTCTCAGTTAAATCTTACAAATCTTTCAATTTTTTGTTATAGAGTACATCTTGGACAATTCGGAGCATCCTAATCACCACATTCTAACCAACCAGAAAAGCAGCTGCAGTGGACAACTAACCTCACTAAAATGCAGGACTGAACATTACAGAAGATCTTTCATTTTTCACTTAGTCAATGGAAGATAGACTGCATACTAAACTGATGATAGACTGAATATTCTGTAAATAATTCACTGATAACTTCTTTTTCATCCTGGGGATTAATACATTGTATCTGTATCTGTATTTTTTGTTTTACTTAATTTCACCCATCTAGTATATTTTGAAACATTTTATCATTATAATTGTTTTGAATGTCCTACCTCTAGGTTTGTGAAATGTTCTGCTGTTTGCCGGCTGTACTGTTCTGAACATAAAGAAACCACAAATAACTCTCTTTTAGGTCTTTTTCTTCTCATTGAATAATTACTCAGATTGCTAAATCACAAAAATTAGGAATCACAGGAGTGTTTTTGTCTTGATATGTATTGCGAGAATATTTCCAAGCTCTACAGTAAAATCTTCAAATCTAAGAGTTAAAACAAATGTTTTAAACTTCATTATAGACTTTTTAGTGATTTTTGCACTTGTGCTTACACAGTCTGTTTTGTGCTGGGAGCTGGCCATTTGTTGACATTAGCTGACTCCATTTCTAAGCTAATGGTAGCTATTGTTGCTGCTATAGAGGAGAAGAAAAAAGTAATTGAAGAACTCGGCAGTGAACATAAGAATTTATCCCGAAAAAAACAACGCAGGTCCTTTACACATAAATCAGTGTACATGGATGTAACAAGACAGTTGTTAACTTAGAAATTAAGTCCCTTAATGCCAATTGCTAAAACAAACTCCAACATAAACTTCACTTAGGCACATAAGGAGGCACAAATCTTAGACTGTTCGGCCATAGGGATATACAAAGAAAAGTTAAAGATTCACTGTCTCCTGACATTTGTACCTCAACACTTCTTCAACAGAAGAAATGATAGGCTACATGTATATTCTACTGCTTGGAAACATTAGTGTATATCAGGGGTTGGTAAGTAAATTTGGCCTGGAGCCAATTTTTTGTAAGCAATTGACTCACGGGCCAGAACATCATTGCTTTTGTACATGACCTGCTCACTGTCTGACCAAGTGTAGGTTTCTCCTCCCTGACTAAAAAGAAAACATCCCCTCGTTAAATGAGGCCACATTTGAGCTGGAGCTTTGATTTTCAAACAGCCCCACAGTCAGCAGTGCGCTCTGAAGTGCGCAGTCTGTGTGTGACAGATACTGCTTTTATTTAATTTATTTTTTGAGCTGATTTTTTTGTAATTTGTTTTTAAAAAGCGAAACAGAATTTACATTGTTACTGTTCATACAGAGACAGCAATGTTTTATGTTTTGTTTTCAAACCAAACATACCGTATCTCCTCAATTAAAAACCAGGAGTCAATTAAAAGCTGGGTCTCTAATAATAGCCAGAGGTGAAAACTACACAAACAATTAACAGCCGGATATATGGATGGATGAATAAACTTCTAGTGCCTGTCATGTTAAGAACAATGTTCCCCTCTAAAAGTTTAATTTAATACATTCAACAATGTAATCCGGCTATTTTCAACACTTTGTTGTTCTAGTTCACTCATGTGTCTTAGTTTTCAGCTAAAATGCTATTTATAGAAAGTTACCAGCGAAGCAGGAAGACAACGTCTAAGCAATAAAAGCTCTGTTTAGTAATTAATAGATTCTATCCACTGAAATGCAAGAGGGTTTTTATTTGTAACAGAAAAAAATGTAGTGGAAACACACATTGCTGTACTTTTAACATCGGCCACCAGTTGCTGACCCATGGTGTACCTTGTACCTTGAGGGGCTGAAGTGGACTCCTGCTGTGCCCCAGGAATGCACAAAGTGACTCATCCTGTATGCTGGCAGCTGTTGTACTGAGTGGTAAAAATCACAGCTTCTAAGCATTTCTGGCATCATCAGTCCCTAACAGCTCTATGAATCTCCCCACAGACACTGACACAAGCTTACTAATAATGTCCGTCCATGGTATTGGTTGGCAGTCTCACAAGGAATCTGAGGCACTAACATCATTTTTTGATTCTTGTTATTATCATCAGAGTCCTATAGATTCCTTGTCAGACTACCAAACCAATATTATAGACTTTCATCATTTGTAAGATGGACAGTCATTGTTTCTTTAGCTACTCTTATTCGACCATTAACTGTCCTTCAAGACATCTATATTACTTTATTATTGTTCCTGACCCAGTGCAGGTCTCCCAATTTTACTTTTTCATCAATATTCATGATTCCTTCATGTTTATTACCTCTACAGTTTTTA
This sequence comes from Coranthus polyacanthus, assembly GCA_037367275.1. Classification (NCBI taxonomy): domain Eukaryota; kingdom Metazoa; phylum Chordata; class Actinopteri; order Kurtiformes; family Apogonidae; genus Coranthus; species Coranthus polyacanthus. The sequence continues at coordinate 5,474 of JAPQRN010022144.1, read as the reverse complement.
TGTAGATAATAATAGCAAGCCAGGACACAAGATACCCCATTCAAGGAATTTCTAGATCACCAGAAAAGACTGCTATTTAACTTGTCTTGTGGTTAGATGTGTGCCATGTTTAGCCCACTTTTAATGATGCTTAGACATCTTTTAATCGGCAAATGTCGGCAAATCAGTGCTAATCGTATCCTGACAATTTACAAACCGTTTTAAAACCTACAATTACATCACTGCATGCGCCTTCTCGTTTCCTCCAGACCTGCATCTGTCTGCATTTGTACAAACAAATCCCACAGAAATCCGAAGTACAGCAGCAATCATGTCATCCTCAACAACAATAACTCATTCAAGTATTTCTACAGGAGCGCACGCTCACACATTGTCAGCCAGCCAGAGCCCTGCCAAATCACCAATAAACGGATTTAACTTGTCAACACATTGGAAAAACCCGAATGCATGCTTGTAATACAGAGCAGAGGCACGTAAAAGCCAAGGAGAACAGGCCACAGTTATTCAGGAGAGATTCGGGATTAACTTCACTGATCCCTCACTGTCTTGCAGAGAAGAGAGGGAATCCTCTTACCCAGAAGGTAGTGGGGGTTAGAAATAGTCCTCCATTGACACCGATGGCAAACATTTTATTATTTAGGTGCACTATGGCGGATGAAATGGAAGAAACAGTTACCGAATACACATGTAAAAATTATAGGCAATCAGGAGATCAAAACCCATGCTTGTTTTGATTCCGCAGGAGTAAGACATGGATCAAGTCAATAAAGGCACCTGCCAGGATTCACACTACAGGGAAAAGTACAATTTGTACAACGGGAACTCCAATTGTGACATTTCAATTTAAAGTCAAGTTTGAAAAGAGACAATTCGCTAAAAAAAAAAAGCTGCTTCGATGCGCTCTCCTCTTTGAAGTAAAGTGCGGTCTTTTCAATCTATAAACGCAATTTGGAGACAAGTGGGTCTTCAGGTCGCACAAGCTACACAACACCCAGAGAAAACTGCATATAAAATATTCGTTTAATAAAGACTTCTGCTCACCTCAACAATCAGTAATCCAGGTAGGAAATCTCTTGTATCCTTACCCAGAACCGCGTTCAAACAGCTGAGAACTTCTCCTTTTACATGTGAATGAACTGCGGCGCTGAATCCAAACAGTCCGTCCTACCCGCTCCAATGGCTCAATGCAGCATTATTCAGTTGTAATGCCAAAGAGTTTTAGAAAAACGTTTATTCCCGGATTCACAGAAACTCCAGCAGCCAAGGAGAAATGGGTGTGGATGAATGAATGTGTGCTTCGGTCGGCTGTGTATGTCTATCCGCCACAGCCTTCGATCGAGTCTGAGGTCCGGAGACGCTGAACAGCCTCTGGAGTTCATTGAGAGGAAGAGGCAGGAACCAATCGGAGGACAGAACGGCCCCACCGCACGCACAGACCTCCCCCTCCTCCCCAGTCTCTATCTTCCTCGTTTTTCTCGTTTTCACATTCATTTCAGCTCTCCGTCCCTTTCTCCATCTACTCGCAACTTCCTCGTTTCTCAGCTTGTTTTCTTCTTACTTCACCATTAAAGAAAGAGTTGCAAATCAACATCCGCTATAAACATTACGATACTTGCAATGGAAAGCTGGTTGTATCTGTCCCTATTAAATAAACCATGAATAAATAATATATTTCACTCACAACAAAACAGGTCCAACTCACTGCAACACTACAGCCATCCTCTGGAGACTGTAAGTGTCTGCACAAATGGAATTGCATAACGCATAATGCAATATTTGAGTAGGTGGTCAACTGACCTTTGCAACATCCAGTTTGAACAAATATTAACAATACTCCAATAATTACAGCTCACCAGCTCACTATTCCCTTGTGTGTCCAGTTTTGCAGATATATTATTATGACCCAACAAGATGAAAATAACATCTAATCAAACAAGATTGGCTTCACACAAACATTTTTAATGTATTCTCTGTCTCCTTTATCTCCATGTCCCTCTCTTGCCTCCACCTTTTGATGCCCCCTCCTTTATCTCCATCACTCCCCCCACTCTGTTTCTCTCGTGTGTCTGAATATCTCTCTCTCTGTTCATGTCAGACTTAATGACCGCTAAAACTAGGAGGAATTGTACAAATTATATCAGTGAAGGAGCGCTTATAGAAACTGAAGCTGAACATTGCTGTCCGTGTCTCTCTTCTACAGAAAAACAGAAAAAATCGTGTGTGGTCTTCAAACAAGTGCTGACAGTCATTGTTTTTCCAAATAATTGAAGGTGACAACTGTTTCTAAGTTGAAGACACACAAAAGTAAGCAATCTTCAACAGGGAAAAGAGTTGGCTCAATGGAAATAAAAATGTGTGCAAATTAAATCAAATAAACATGCACACACAGTCCACAGTCATATTTTAATACAGTAATTTAAATCCTTTGATGCAGTGTTTTCTGGCAAACCTTAATCTTAGAAGGGTCACTGTATTCTGTCCGCTGAGTAATGTAAGGCCATTGTGAATTTATTTAGCTTTTATTTAACAAGGCAGGTCTGGCAAGGGGAAATTGTGTACACAGAACATTGTAAACCTGAGGAAAATGTGTTATATTCAACCACTACTCAAACAAACGCATGATTGCTTTTGACGTTTTCTCACACTGCCCCTTTTATCTTTACACAACAGAAGCAGAACAGATGGCCAATAAATGTTTAGCCATAGTACCCACAATTCCAAGCAGAGTAATAATAAGCCATGGTAAAATAACAGCAAATCATCCCAAATCTCATCAACATCCAGAGGCATTACGTAATATGGGCTTAGTGCAGATTTACGTATAAGCACTAATCCATCTTTTCTCTCGCCTAAATGACTGTAGGACTTTGACCACAAAGATCAGGATGCAGTCATTATCAGGACATAGAAGACCACAAGTGTAGGGATATCACCAGACTGCCCGGGCATTGTCTGGATTATTTGTTAAATGTTAAATATGGAAGATTTTCACTGAAATTTACCAACCATCATGTGTTGATCTGTAACATGACTAAAAGAAAACACACAGCAGAGTGTAAATTCTCCAATGCAAAGTTGACTGAGGTATAGCATATATTAAGGGATATAGCTAATCAAGTGTTAGCTTTGTGAGAGATTGAAAGGACAGGACATGAGGTGACAAATGTGGATCTTAACTCAATTTTGCCCTGCCTTGGTCTCGACTTTGAGGCTGTGCAGTAGTTTTGATTCACTGTAGGATGAATAATACACTTTTCATTGCTAGTTTTACCAACATGGTCACTGTTCTGTTGCTAAGAACTGATGGGGGCGGGGCTAACAAATGAAAAACAAAAAAAAAAACATTTATATAAACCTGAAAACCCAATAAAAGTAAGCATTTCAATATCTAAAGGAAGTACTTTTTGCCATTGCAACACTGGTTCAAACTGTGTAGCTTTAGGGCAGCATGTGCTGAATGGCTGAGTGAAACATTTCCAGCTAATCTCTTCAACTATCAGCACAGGGAGGCAGTTATAGCCTGAGGTGTGATAAACAGAATTCCTGTAAGTATAAGGAAAGAAAAAAGTTCCCATGAACACATATACCATATAATCATGAACAAATATCCACAGCTTCTGTCATCTATCGTGCGCCCTCTCCCTATTGCTCACCACTCTCCCTCATCAACCAACCCCATTCACTTGTGTTCACAGCCTGTTCTCCCTCACTCCTGACGCGCCTTATCAGCCAAACTCTACTCACCTGTGCGCACAGCTGCTCCTCATCTGCAGTGAGTTCGTATAAAACCCCCTGCCAAACACACATTCAGTGGCAAATCAGTGTCTACTATGCATTCAACACTCACCGCCGGACTGCTTCACCGGTGTTGACGCCTCCTGCCTTGGACCACCTTGCCCTGTCCGATCCCTGGTAAACGCACCGGTCCTCTGTCCCCGACCACGAGCTCTGCCTCAGCATCTGTTTCTTCTGTGGCTACCTGGCGTTTCCCGGCGACATCATCCTGGTGTAAGTCATTTACCTGCCGTCCTGGCAACTGGCAGCCCGCAGGCCAATAGTGGTCCGCCAGCAATAATACCTGGCCCGGCAGATGGCACCCAGCCTTTATTTGAAGGGGGCTTGTATTGGAGGCATCTTGTATTTCTAATTTCCTCTGTTTAATAACTAGAAATTGTCATAACTAACGGGAAGCCTTGTTTTGATTCACTCCCGTTTGGAATGTTAAAAGTACTGCAATGCGTGTTTTCACAAACGCTATTTTTTTTTTTTTTTTTTTTGTTGCAAATAAAAACCTTCTCGCTAGTGGTTAGAATCTATTAATTACTTAACAGTTTTTATTGTTTAAATGTCTCCATTTCGCTGGTACCTTTCTATGGGGAAAAAGTAAAATGGACACACATACCTGAAGTGACTGAAACCTGACCATAACACTTCAGGTGAGTGAGCTAGAACAACAAAGTGACTAGCTAGATTACATTAGTATTAAATTAAACTTGTAGAACCAGCCTATATTTGAGGTCTGGCTTTCAATTGACTCCTAGTTTTTATTTGAAGAAATGCAGTATGTTTGGTTTGAAAATAGAAGACATTGCAGTGTCTGAACAGTAACTATAACTTCTGTTTCACTTTTTAAAAAACAATTACAACAAAATCAGCTCACAAAATAAACGTCTGTCACACACAGACTTCACACTCCAGAGTGCATCGCTGACCATGAGGTTGTCTGAAAATCAGTACGGCCTCTAATGTGGGGATGGGTTTTTTTTTTTTTTTTTTTTTTGTTTTTTTTTTTTTCAGTGAGCAGGTCATGTAAAACAATGATGTTTTGGCCTGCAACTCAATTGCTTAGGAAAAAATTAGCCCAGGCCAAATTTACTTGCGGACCCCTGCTCTAGCATGAGCACCCTGTGATTCCCTCCCTGTCGGCTCCTAACCCCTGCCTGTTCTGGACATCTCCAGCCAGTCCATCATCGTCTCTGCCTCCTCTGTTCTTATGGTTAACAAATAAACAGACATTTCCCACTATTCCTGGTCTCTGGTGTTCTGCATATGGGTTTGGCTTTTAATATTCCCATGACCACTTCATTAACATGCTGATGTTTCATCTGAACAGATGAAGAACCTAACTGCAAACAAGAACTGGGTTACAGGTCTTATACAAGCATGACGTCCAAGTTGATGTACTGAGGTTAAAATGCTCCTGTAGTGAAATGTATACAATATCACCGATTAACATCAAGCACTGAAGTTCAGTGCATGTGACTATATTTTGTTTATTTCTGACAGGGACAGGATGGGTAGAGAAATTTTTCTAAACTGCTCACTGAGGACAAGGAACAGTCCTTACAATCGACAAAATGTAGTTTACTTCACTTTATTCAGGTCACAAGTGTGACATTAGTTCTGCACACTGATTATATTTCATGTGTCACCATATTCCCCTTCATATACTCATCCTTATTGTAATCCATCCA
>JAPQRN010022143.1:11717-24994 GCA_037367275.1 Coranthus polyacanthus | reverse complement strand
CATCAAGCTCTGCAGAAGGCTGAGAACGATCCTGATCATGTGAATCAGGTGTATTGGAAGAGGGAAACATCTAAAACATGCTGGATTGTGGCCCTCGAGGACCGGAGTTTGACACCTGTGCTGTAGAGGAACCCTGGGTGTTGAAACCAGATGCCATTGGCTCACGACCAAGCGGCAAAAATGTGACGACTTGAGTGAGAACAGCCTGGAAAAAAGTGAGAAATCTGTTATTATTGCACTTTAGAAAACATTCAACTACATTTAACCACTTTTCATCTTCTGTTTTTTCTGCAAGTTTGAATAAATCTTCTAATTGTTTTTCATCACTCATGTATGAAATGTAATTTGGAGAATTTTGTCATTTTCTATTCAATACGCTCTTTAGTGACTGACTATAAAGGACGTATTGAGTGCTTTTGGTTTCATTTTAAACAAACGTGGATCCATTGAAACCAGACAGAGCTCATGTCATATAGATGTAATATATGAAGTATGGAATTTGAACGTCAGCTCATTCAAGCCGTAAACTAAAAGGGAGAAAAGCGCCGGGGGAAATGGATGCTACTTATTTAATTAGTGGTGCAAAACCTTTAGTCTGTCACTCTTTCAAGTTGTTTTTGCTGCACTCAAGAAGTAGCAGACTTCATATTATGTTAGGAAGGTGCAGCCCGGCACCACTGCACTTTCTTGATGATTAAAAACACGGGCATTAAATGGCAGGGGGAATCGTGTTTGCTTAGTAGTGCAGAGACTGCAAATCCATTCAATTATTCAAAAACCAGTTACAAAATTTAATTCATTACCTTGATCTTATTATGACTCAACAGTTAATATCCTAATCTGACAGAGATGTTATTACAGAGCAGGTTTCATGAAACTAAAAAGAACGGAAATGCATGTGAGAGAAGTTATTAGCGTCAGAGACAGGACCTTTTTTACATTCTCGTGAATTAAGTTTGTGTTTGCCTTTTAGTGAAACTGTACACATTTCAGGTTCGTGAATGCAGCACATAAAACTGACTTATACTGCTAACAAACAGCCTATCACAAAGTACAGCTTCAGCAGTGAAGGGTAAACCATCTCTCCTGAAGCAGACCCTTCAGTTTTTCCCATGTGAAATTTCAGTGTGTGGTATGAACGCAAACACAGGAAAAAACAAATCAAAACTTAAAAAAGCTAAATTCTGAACTGTTGCCTGGAGCAATTGCTCCAGAGTGTGTACTGTGAGTTCTTGTGCGTCTTGCTTTCGTTTGGTATACTCTGCTACAAAGTGATCACAGACCAGCCACTTTGGTAAACACTAACATGCTGTGTGCAGTTTACTGACAGGATTTTTGGACATTGAAGTTCAAATTATTCAAAAAGCTTTTTTTTTTCTGTTGCAATTTGGAGTCGGGAAAGAATTGCCTGGTGCAGCTTTGTGTCAAAGTCTAATCTTAGAAACAGAATGAAAGGTTTTTACTTAAATAAGCTATTAAGCAAATATGCACAAAATATGAAATGGCATTTTCAAATCCATATCCCTCATTTTGAGTGAAAAATGCACTCTGCAAAGACCATTTGGCCTCCAGGCACAGGTGCCACAACCTCCATTATACATTCATTTATGTTTTTATTCAAGCTCTCAATTCATATAAAACAGGGAGACCAAAGAGAACAAAGCAATGGGAAATGAGAAAAAAGCTGCCAATACCACATTAGATGATTACATGGAAATGTTAGAACTCTCATCATGCCACCCATTAGATATTTAAATGTGTTTAAAGGTTCAGTGTGAAGGATTTAGGAGGCTCTAATTGCAAAATTTAAATAGAATATCATCTTCATAATTGAGCTTTCATTATAATCATCTAAAATGAAGAATTGTATTTTACCTTAGAATGAGCTGTTTATATCATCCTCCGTGGAGTCCAGCATTTTACACAGCCATGTTTCTACAGCCGCTCACGACCGACCTCCTTTTTCTTTCTATTTTATGGAAATCCAGTGTTATGGAGCTTTACAGTCAAAGTTATTATCCCCTTAAACAAAAAGCCAGGAGCGGATAAACCAAACACTGGCGTTAGAGAAGTCTGTTTGTTTTCATGTTTTTAGTGGCCACCATAGGGGAGGCTGAGGTGATGGGTATCCAGCTGGTTGCAATATGTAACTTCACCACTAGATGTCAATAAATATCACACACCGAACCTTTAAATGCACAGTATGCAATTTCTGCCATTAGGGGTCTCACAGTCAAAACAATAACAAAAGATGTAGTTGGATGACATCATCAAGCAGTGTGGCATCATGGGAATTGTTTTTTTCCACCATGGACAATGAAAGTCTCAGAAATCGTGTTTCCAGATGCGGTATTCAAATATTATTCACAGGACGTTTAGTGATATATATATTCATGTTATGTTATTTAATTCTAACAAAATAGCTGCAACTAATGTTAGCTAATGTAATATTGTATGCTAAGTTAGCATTATATGGCTAATGGTAAGTTAGCTATGAGAACCCGTTGTCTCTTCCAAGTCGTCACCTTATGCATCTGGCATCTGCTTTCAACACACAGGGGAGCCGACAGAAGTCAACGTGAGTCTTTAAAGGCCGGAAATTTACATCATGGGCAAAAACCTTCGTAGGAAGTGGTTGTGGTGGAACACCACAGTTTGTGGACTTACACACAGGAGATTCATGCTGTATTTACTGTAGGATTTTCTCTCTTTGTCTTTCTTACTTTAGACATTCACCAAACCATTTGTCTAACCTCAACCAAGTTGTTTTTTTATACGTAAACCAACCAAACCATACACGTGGTATTGTCTAGACGTCTTTCTTAGAAGCCTGCATGAAAGATGATGCCTCACTATGCATTGAAAACTTACTCTCTAGGTTTAGGGGTACCGTCGAAATGTGACGCCCTGGCCAAGCGTCAGTATGTCAGGAGTTGGAAGTGAAAATGTGAAGGCTATTAACATTATATTACTGTACCCATTAGCCTGGGGCCTCACATAAGCCATGGTTGTAAGCTACAGATCGATATTAAAATATCCTGTTTCGGTGCATTAGCGCTCTACTTGAATGTTGTGTTACCAGTGTGACCAAAATACTGCTACTTTATTATGTGTTTCCCTGTAAAGGGGATATGACACCATTAACAGACACATTTCTGAACTTGAACATTGTTGGAAATATTATCTACACAAGTCAATAAGATATATAACATAAGACTAAACATAAAGATATAGCTTTCAATACACTATTTGAAGAATATGTGAGTCTCCAAGGACACAACTAAACAACAATTTGAAAATCACATTGTATATCGTATAAATGTTATATATTATACCTTTTAAATTCATAAGTAGCTTCATCAGGTGTGCTTCTGACCATCCTATGTCAAGGTCTTACATTAAGTGAAAAAAACCTCACCCTTGACTGACCAGGTCGAGGTTGTATAACCCCAACAATAGCTTATATCACAGAGCAAACTCGCCCAATGAGTAATTGCAACACTTTATCTGATCAGCTGGATGCAGAATATATTTTCTGCGGGTTCTGTCTCGTCACACTCCTCTTGCTTATTGTTGCCGAGCTAGAGTCGAGACAAAACCAGATTAGAGAGTCCTCTGATGAATGCTGCTGAGATACCACCTCACAGGTACCGCTTTACACAGAATTACAAATATGGCGAGGCAGTTTGTGACAGGGGCAACAGTGTGGCTAGCCGTGTGTACCCAAGTGAGACAAAATACAGGGAGATAGTAAATCACTGGCTATGGCTCCTGGGCTCAGAGCACCAGTGGCAGTCACACTGTTGAGCTGCATCAGGGATGAGGCACTGTATTGGCAGTGAGCTGAGGATGGGTTTGAAGTGATGAATAGTGGAACCCAAACACACAACGTATCTGGGCACATCCTGTCTCGCTTAGTATACAGCCAGGGTTTGCTTTCCTGGATGAAACAGATTCATCTTCTCAGCCCAGAAGCAAAGCCCTTCTGTTTTCTTCACATCCCGCATTTCTGCTCAAATGCAAACACAGTCTGCACCTTTTCAGATTCGAAAACATTGTGTGCTGTAAATTCTGGATAGAAATGAAATCCTTTAGACGTGACTCTTGTCGTGGTTCTCGTGTGATGCATTATACCTTTTTTGTGAGTTGGGGGAAAACTGTCTTTATTTCAGTAATCCACCATTTACAGAACAATCAATAGGAAAAACAAGACTTTTTGATGTCTTACACTGCCAAATTCATGCCATTCAGACCATTCTTCTGCACAGCCAACAAACAGTTGATGATGCTCAGTTTATTATCAGATCAGTCCATCCAAAGCAGTGTCAGAGGGAGATGTTGTAGTTGAACAGCGCAGTAGTGGCTTGCAGGCCTGAGGCGCATTAAGCCATCGACTTTATGAATTGTACTGGCCTTCAAGGGTGCTCAATCAAATATTTTCCTCACAGTTTTTCCATTAAAAGGCAAGTAATGTTTTGCTTCTGGCTGGACAGGTTTGCTGTTGTCATGCATTTCAGTCGGACTTAAACAGGTTGCCAAAGGGGAAAGAGCAGATCTGTACGAAACAATCCCCTTAAGACTACAACTTTTTTAATGTAATTTCTCAAAAACCTAAAAACAAAAACAAACATCAACTCTTTTAGTCAGTCTGCTGCTGTGCAGGAGACGAATATTGTGGCTCTAACGGCAAAAAATAAAAAAAATAATAAAAATCCCTCATCTTCTGAGAGTTGGAGTTTGTGCTCCTTGCTCTGACTGTGTGCCTCTTTGAAGAAATAAGAGGGAATGTAAAAAAGTACATTTTGCAAACCTTGTCACAAGGGATTAAAGAGTATTGGAACACGATACACAAATATGACAAACTCGTGATAACAGTGACAGAATGGAATTGGAAATGTTGTACACAGTTTAGAAAATTCCTTTTATATCGCACCAATACCCACCACGCTGTCAATGTGATATGTTCACTACTTGGCTCTGCCTGGGAATTTTAGAAAAATGTCCTAATTGCTTTTTGAAAACTGAAGTATTATTTTATTTGAGTGTCATGGTATCACAGTGCAACTCTGTCTTTATCTCCTTCCTTTTGCATTGCAGCTAATACTGGTTCAGATAAGTAACAGTATCTGTTACTGAAGAGGTCCGTAATTGGTGGTTCTCTCAAATTGAATCAATCTGTCAATGTTTTCTTCAACGGTTGTGTCTCATAGAGATTTACATTCATATGTAATTGTAAAATACATAGTTAGCTGATGTTAATGAGCCAAAATCAGGAGAAAAGGCACTAGAATTCCAAAATGCACACCTTCCTTCTGCAGCTCTCTGCTCTCTGTGCAAAACAAAAGACTAAATGTAAAGACAGGTGACCTGACACCTGTTGAAAATGTTCCTTCGAGGGCTGCTTTCCATTCAGTGCTGTGTTATGTGACCGGTCAGTGCTCTGCTGCCTCATTGGATGTCCTCCTCCTAGTGGTGGGTGGATCTAAATGCAGTACCACTCAGTAAAGTCTGGCTAATGGATACCAAGTCCCTCTAGAACAGGGGTCTGAAACTCAACTTACCTGGGGAGGTAGAGTTCCACAAAAAAAGTACCACTGATCCAATCTTTTCAATCTTTATTAGCAACAGTTAAGAACATGGACGGTTCTTCAGAAACGCACATCTCTGTCCTTTTTCCTTTTCTTTATTTCCCTTGTAATAATAATCTATAATTTCCTCTTTATAATATTCAGGTTCTAACCACCGTTTGGCTTTTCTTTTGCTGCCCATCTCATGCTATCCATGTAATTCTTTTCCCTTTCCTATTGCAACACTCTGCAGTCTATACAAGGTCACTGATTACTCTTGTTGAGTCTGCCCACTTCCTAAGTCCTCTGTGGCTTGCACTTGGTGACAGGATATATTTTGCTTCCACTTGTTGTCACTCCAACCAAGTGACTAACATTGCTAATTCGCGTTGGCTAAGAAACACCACCGGAAATGTTGTTCCTGAACGAATATGTTTCACAGACGGTTTCTTTTCATTTGTTTTTCCTGCCAAAAGATCTGACAACTCGATGTCCAGTACGAGCTGGTTTTGATGACAGCATTATTGCAAATTTCATTGTTAGGTTTGGCCCTGACAGCACTTGGTTAACAGCTGGAAAAGATGAGGAATTACAGCTCCTTGCAACTAAATTACGGCACAGATCATGTTTGTAGCAAAGTATAATGCAGGCAGCACTGCGTTTATTACAGAATGTAATTGGATTTGCAATGGCCATACACCAAATGACTTTTCAAGTGATTTCTCTGTCGTTGACATATTCGCACTATTGGAATAAAATCATGAGAGTTTTGATGGAGTTGAGGTGCGCCGCCACCACCTCAATCATTTGGTGTGAGGTGGTCATAAAACTCAGTAAGAGCTATCTTAAATCAGTCTTCTTCTAGTCTTGGCATTCCAACAGTATCAAACCTTTTATATTATCGCTATTTTTAGTCGTTTCTGATCTAAAAGTTCAGCGACGTGAATATTGTCAACAACCAGGAGATGCACCCTGTTCAACACCAAACAGGAAACAGCAAATGGATATAGATTAAATACCTGATATACAGATGTTTGATTTAAAGAGAATCCAGTTTGGTGTGAGTCGTGTCTGCAGAGAAGTGATGGGCTTGGTGCTGACTGATGATGAACACAGTAGTTTACGCTCTCTTCTTCCTCTGAGGTCAAAGCTTTTTGCTTCATTTAAATACCTTGTTACATCTCCAGTTTTTTGTTTGTTTGTTTGTTTTACTTTTATTCTCTGGAGCTAAGAGCCCAGACCTCAAATGAATCTGAAGCAAACTCTCAATTTTATTCTCTAAATTCCTTGATCTGATGATTTAACTTAATTCTTGCATAATGGAGATCAAACTTAATCTCAAAGAAAAACAAAACAAAAAAACTATCCAAACAAAAAAAAAAAAACTGAGAGGGAATCTAGTTTAGCAAATTGTGACCCAGCAAGTGTCCCAGTCTCTGCAAAGTCATCTAGTCTGTGACTTCTTTAGATGTTAGAGGAGCTGACTCTTCTTCTGAAAGTCTTCTGAAAATCTTTTCAAGTCTTCTGGTGTATGGCATTAGAACATAATTTCTTTGAGACGGGTCTTTAAAAACGATTGTGATTCCCTGTTGATAGACTGGACAGACAGGGCTTCTGGGTTGATTAACGGAATTTCTAAAAACTTTGTATAATAACATCTGCCCTGAATTCTGTTCACTTTTAATGGGATGATGAATTGTGTACGAGGTTGTTATTTTAACAGCCATATGGCCGTCTCGCAGGAATTAATTAATTTCATTTATATCTTTGGGAAGGTGGTAGTATCCCAATTTGCACAAATTGACATCAAAATACAGCATGCACTGAGCTTTCAGATCACCCTGCTGTTCTCATTCCGCTATATGCCCTATAATACTTGATTTGCTCTATCCTATGCAAAATCACTGTTCCAGCCATGCTCATGCTCTGATACATGCCTTGCTCTGCTGCACATTATTCCTGGGGGGTGAAGAACGATATGTTTTCGAGCCACTGAAAAGTGTGGCTTTTGATTGATGCAAGTTTCCGCGTATCTGGAAAGTGTAATTTACATTCCAGGGATATACAGTAAAAGGAATCAATACATACAAATGCCAAATGCAGTTTCATTTGGCATTTTTCCCAGTTTAAAAAGGAAAAAAAGCAAACAATGAGGGGGGGGGGGGGAAGTTAAGCACACCCTTCATATGTGAAGGATGCATATTATCATATGACTCCGCAGTCTGTCCTCTTGGCTGCCTCATCAAACAATGCTATTATCCCAGATCAGCATGTGCTACATGGGTAGATAAGAACTGGTAAATTATACAGCAGTTATGTGCTGCAAGAGGCAGACAGTAAATTCTCCCCAGCAGCTACATTAAATCAGCTCCTCTCAACACAAAAGGTGTCTCCTTTGGTTTGAACTCATGTATAAGTCTGTGCAGCATGGTGCCTCATCTCCCTTTTAAAATACTTCTCACTTGTCCTCTGTGGAGGTTTCGGATGTCCTGCAGCACATATTACTAAACAGTGCAGTGAATAGATAGGCTCCTTTGGAGATCAAAATTGTAATTATGTAAATGAACAAGATTTTATTTTAAGATTGAATGCTGATAGTGAACTTCCATATTTTGGTTAAACTCGATTTTTTTTGGCTGGAAGGTCAGCGTCTTTTTTTTTTTTTTCTCTCTTCAATAAATGTCCAGCCTTGAGGTATTGCCGACAAAGTATAATCACTACTCTGCATTAATATGCTGATGCAATCCCAGGTTCCAGGCATAGACGGCTTTTCATCCTTACCTTCCTGCCCCCATATTTCCCATCAAATATTCAACATCAAATATGCACAAGCATCATCAGTGCAGTTTTTGGACGCAGTGTACCTGCTACAGGGCTGCTTCACAACAACATGGCAACATCAAGCGATTGCTCTTGTGGCTACACCTGGCTGCAGGCTTCATATACAGTCTGCGTGGGTCAGGGTTTGTGCATTCTAAATGCATTTTACTGAGTGAAATAACCTCCCTCTGAAGAATGCTTAACACACTGTCCCTCATTCAAAAACATGAATTTTTCATACGATGCCCTTCCTTCGATGCCATGTGGAGTAGCAGTAGTTAATATACCTTCTCTTTATGAGATAATTGCTTAGGAAAGATAATAAACACTTACCCAGCTGTCTTTTTATTATTGTATTGTATTTTATTATTATATCCCTAGTGTGTTCTTTACATTGCAAAAGAAAAATTCCTCTTCAGCAAGCAACCATGCACTGCTAAGCTTTGAATGAAAAACGATATCATTGTGGAGTCCTGTAGTGATGCTGATGCAGTCCGAACAAGGACATCATACCTCGCAGCATCACTGTCACAACCGTAATCACAGTAGGGAATGTCCTCTCCGCTCTTCTTCCTTGAAAAAAGTTTTAAAAAAAAGTTCAGAAACCATGTCAAGTTTAGCATATGATCTCTGCTCAAAGAACACTCACTACTGGTCTGCTTGAATTTTTGACCACAATCCACAGCCGCATGTGAGGCTCTAATGAAGCGCAGAGTGATAAGATAACTGTTAGCACGTCTTAGGGTCCTTTCACCTCGAACTCGTGGTCTGGATTTTTGAGTTTTTCGGTTTGATCTGCAATGAAATTGCAGCTGTGGTGCAACAAAAACAAGTGGCCTTGGTCTGGATCAGAATTAATCACTGTCCCATTCATTTCAAACCTGAAAACACAATTTTGGATGGTTTGAACTTTTGAACCATAGGTATGACAGCTATTGTCAGCCATCAAACAAAAGAAGAAGAAAGAGAACCAGAAAAAGGAAAAACAGACAAGACGAGAAATATCCTCCTACCTGAGAGCGATGCAACACATCTTCAATCCTAAACCACAAAATAGGTCCAATCCCCCCCAAAACGATATATGCTTGAAATTTTGCAGACACGAAGTAGAAGATAACAAACCCAACATTTACCCGTGGTTTGAAACAGGACGCAAACACTGGTCTCTGTAGTCCAAAGAGTTTGTTGTTCCACTATATCCATCCCCAAAAGCCTCCTTCTATTTGACGATATCATTCTTTTTTCACTTGTTCATACCACCGTGAGAGGTTACAAAATGACTTAAACGGCGCTTGTTTTAAGCCCCTTCAATAACTGACCAGCATTGTCATTTTCTTGGTGAGGTTAGGCTACAGCGACAATTTTTCCTGTGGATGTTCATTTTCTGAAATCAAACTACTCTCAATGCTGCACTAGAAGTTGGTGCAGCTGGTAGTAATGCCAGAATAATAATAATATAGTATCAAGAAATGAATGTGTTCTTTGCACGCCTGTTTACAAACCAGTCTGTCAATTATTGGAGACGCCGCCCACGTAGGTCATGAAAAACTGGACGTAGATGTCACACAAATGCAAATTGCAACATGAAACCAAAACTAAATGGATCACATGTAGACAACTTAGACTTTCAGCTATGAAAAGGCCCTGAGTTTAGAGTATTACCAACATGAACAAACTAAATTAACATGTTGACTGCACTCAAACAAAGAAGTTTATGCTATTAAAACCCATCCTGAGAGGAACATCGCACGCACAACAACAGCAATCCATCAATTCATTGACCTACAACCACAAAGGTAAGGTAGTGCTCGAGGCAGAGTCAGGTGACTGTTAAAGTCAGAGGGTTTCATCCTTTAGGGAAGCTGAACGGCTGCATGAAATGTAAATACAACCCATTTGCCAGAATAAAATGTCAACCAGCACCTTTCTGCAAACTACTGATACATATAATCTCAATGTTTCTGAGCCAAAAATATGTTTCCGGGTATAGCAGTGTTATTTTTAGTGTTTTGAAGGAATAGAATGAGGCTAAATGAACAACCATGTCTCTCAGAAATGACAGCATTACTCAACTTTTTCTAGGTTTAGATTTATCATCAGAAACATTTCGATATCGATAATTATCAAAATAATACTATATATTTGTGGTCATTAAACGTTGTTTATCATCAGAACAGTACAAACACAAGCAGCGGAACATTTCAGAAATCTAGGACATTTAAAACAGTTACAATGATAAAAAATATTTGTTCAACATCAAAGGTTAAAGCGATACCGAACATTAAAAGCCTTTTTGAGCTGTGAACTGAGCTTGAGCCTTGCCACCTTGACGCTGATGCAAATAAATCCTGTATTTGTACATCTTTTACCGCTGCCTTGAACGGTTGGTTTGTTTGCCGGTTTGGATCTGAACGAACACGTTAAAACACCCATCATACAGTAACACGGTGAGCTAGCCGATCGACGCGGCTGCAGAATAGCTGTTATTCTCGGGCGAGTCTGGTTGGTTTGAAGAACACTTCAGGGATTCAGTTCCATGTGGGAAAGGACTGTGTGATGTCAAGGTACAGCTGTGGAAATATTCTAAATATACACACTACACTACAGTGATATTGATTTTTTTTTTTTTTTTTTTTGGTGGTAAAGCCAGACAAAATCGAAACCAGCCCTTTCAGGCCCTTCTGCATCGGTGTCTTGTGATCCTTTGTTTGCCGATGTCCCTGAACTACTCCTGTCTCGCATCCACACCTGGTCACTCAGTCCCTCCTCGACCTCCATCAGCCTCTGTCCCACTTTGAAGGACTTTTCAGAATCACGCAGTGGCTGAAGTCAGACTCAGAATCAGGGGGAAAGTAACACTTTAAACAAATCAACAAAACACTTTAACATTTAAACATGGAAACAAAATAAACCAAAAGACGTAAGAAAACTAAAATATACTGTGATCATTATCACTAATTGTTTTATCGCTCAGCCCTGAATTTAGGCACTTGATAAAGATATCAGGGATTGGTTTAATACACAAAGTCTGTGTGATTTTACAAAATGACTCTCAAAGTATTCATTTTTAAACCAGACTACAATCGTTTTCTAACTGTAAGCCACCAACCGTCACTATCTACAGAGACATCTTTGGCCAGAAAAAAATGATGAAAATCTGTCTGAAAATGTGACTTTTTTTGCGTTTTTTTTGGTCCTCACATAAAAATATTTCACTATTTTATGTCCCTTATATTATCATGGACTTGGAATCATTCTGATTGTTGCTCGTGTGAATTTCAGACACATATTAGTAATGACGTAATGTTGTGTTTTTAGTCTGGTGTTTAGGCTCAACGTTTTTACCACTTACGAATATAAGAAGGACAGTAGGAGTTAAACAACTGTAGCAAACAATAAATACTGAATAATAGAATATTATATCCTCTTTTTCTAAAGGAGGATAAGGAGCTACACTGCATGTGGCTCGGAAGCTCTTAGTTACCTATCTCTGCTCTAACCAAAGCAATATAATATATAATATAATAATATAATATAATTCTAATACTAATGTTGAAGTAAGTCAGTCAGTCAGAGTGTTTTCATACAGGTTAGTGCGATGCTTTATGGCTGATGTGACTGAAAATGCTGATAGCAAAGCATACGAAGGAATTTAACACGTAATGCCGGTGGTCATTTGTCATATCTTCTGTCAAAAATCAGGTTAAAGTCAAATAATGTAAACACGGTTTCAAGCTTCAGCAAACCCTGCAGGGTTCCATGATTTGTACTTCAGAGTCACGGTACACACAAATCTCTGAGAAGTATTAACTGTCATCCTGAAGGTCAAGATTTTCAATAGCCTGCCTTCAGAGTTTGAGATAGCCAAGGTATGAAGAGATGGAGATAGAATAAGAAAAAATGATTATAGTGGATTCTGGCATTTTCTGGATGAATGCACTTTGGCACTCCGAGACTGATTGTGAGTGACACTCTATGACCAGTCCCAGCCTGTCTGAGCATCTGTGCTGTCAGACACACAGAGGTGGGATGGGGGGGTCTGCTTGTGTTATCATGTGGCTGTTATCCCCGAGCTGAATAACTTACAGCTAGAAGATTATATTCGACAACACTATACAGAGAGAATAAAGTAATGTTGGCATTTCTTCCTTTTCTAGCAGGGGTCTGGCAGGCGATTTAACACACCCCTGGCAGCCATATTGGAGGCTTTTAGCTCTCGGCTTCAGTGGGTTTTAACGTCTGATTGTTTGTGTAAACTCAAGTCTTTGTTGTCTTAACAGAACTTAGTCCACACGGGAAATTGATTTTCTAGTAATACATTTCACTCATTTTGTATCAAGTCGATGTCAAAGCACTAACTGTCACGTCTTAACACATCTCATTTTCACGACAGGTAATTACGCTTCATAAAATATGAACTGGGAACTATGGGCCAGATTTACTAAGGCAGCGCAAATTAGCGAGGCCGCAACCTGCACTACAACTGGAGGAGTTCGTGGATGAATGTTACCTAGACTAAAAGAGTGGCTCAAGTACTTTAAAATCACATTCTCCAAACTGTTTGCAAAGAAACACCAGGATCGCCATTGCGAGCGAGGTGATTACAGGAGGGGGAGATGCATTCCACAGAGGAAATTAAAGAAGACGGCGAAGGAGACGCACGGAGAAGTGACATCTGAAGCTGCCAACATTGCGTGCTTTCCTCTCCGTTACTGATATTAAAAAAAAACAATAGCCTACCCACCATATATAATACATTTATCTACACCTCAGGTTTGACCACAAAGTGTTGTGAATTATGGAAGTCAGAATTCAGTGCCACGGCAGCTCCAACCGTCACTTCTCCGCGTGAACGTTTTAAATAAACCGTGCTCTTGTTTTACTAGAACG
>JAPQRN010022142.1:8283-25008 GCA_037367275.1 Coranthus polyacanthus | reverse complement strand
ATCAGGTGTGTTGGAAGAGGGAAACATCTAAAACATGCTGGATTGTGGCCCTCGAGGACCAGAGTTTGACACCCCTGGATTAGACAAAAATGGTAAGTAAGATAGAACAGAAAAATAAAATTAAAAATACAAATAAAATTGCAACACAGCTGCTAAGTCTTTACTCACCTAAATGTCCTGGCAATACAACCGTTACCGATCCTTGCAAGAAAATGCCATCTCTGGAAATGACCTGGAAAATGAAAGAGAAAATGGCACGCAAGTGATTATTGTACTTCTTTGTCTCGCATCATTTCTTGATGGATTAAATAATGACACCCAACCATGCATTATTTGTCTACATAGTAACTGTTAAAATGCTACTCACCAGATATATCAGAGTCATGAGGCCCTGGCTCTCTTTCACCACAGTGTACTGGATGGAGATGTCTACTTCTGTGTAACACTGGAGTGGGTTGTCCACCTTCTGCACCTTTAGATAGCTGACTGTGTTAGTGTCGAGAGACGACTCCTGGGCCATGGACAGAGTGATTTCTCCAATCTCGAAGTAGGGAACTCTGTACTGGTAGAGGCTCAGTGTCGGCAAGTTGCTCACCTAGAGTTTACAAAAGAAACACCATGAATCAGATGTGAATAGAAGAATAAAATATAGATCCTTATAGAAAAGCAGTGCTTCCGATACGGCTGCTATAGTTTTGCGCCTGAATGCAATTTGCCCTTGTTTTGCTTCTGATAAGTGGAGCTGTTTTAGAGTTTTTGGCTTTTCTCCACACTTCAGCACAGACCATAATGAAAACCAGAGAATGAAAACTCAAACTGTGAGTCTAACTGGCAGAGATGCGCACACACAGCTCTCCACAATCACAAACCAAATGTGATTTTCTTATGCCTCTCTAGCATCTATAAAAATCTACAGGAATGTTCTTCAAAACAGGCTACAGCTATTAATGTGACTCAGGCAAGTCTGAAACATGTAGAGTGTTTGTAATAAAGCAGGTTGATCTTCAGACTAGTGTTTATTTTTAAGTAGCTGAAAGTCTGAAGATTTGATATCGTTCAAGGGAGACTTGGAGAAAGATGTCAGTTTTATGCACTATTAATACTCATTTTCTGCAGACTAACACGTGTAGCAATTTGTGTTGGTTTTCTTTGAATTAAACAGTTTTTGCAAAGAGGCTCTTTTGAATATAAAGGGCCCGATTTTGCACCAGATGTATGAATATTCCCTGATTTACATACATCCATATGAATAAGAGCTGCACTATGACACTATTTTCTTGGCGGTCTGTGGTGAATTGCACCCGGTGCAGGTGCTTTGCGAATTGCACACTATTTTTGTCTCCTTTGCACCAGTTTTGCAAAAGCTGCGCAAACCTTTTGTGGGTCTGACCCTAAGATCTGAGAATAAACACATTAAAAAACACAGATGAAAAGTGCCAAACCGTGAACCTGAATCTATCTATGACACCTATAAATGAACCACTTATCAATCCTTTACAGCCTCATCGTAGACGGGTACCTTTTTTAAATGTGCGTCTTACTTACGTGGAGGTGGATGTCACCACTGTACTGAGAGGTTTCCAGTGTGAAAGTGGCGACTCCGTTGGCGTCGGTGGTGAGGTTCTGTAGGTGACGTGAAGACCACCTTTCACCCTCAAACAGGTAGACCGGCAAGTAAGGAATGGGTGCATCATTGAAGTCAACCGCTCGAATCTGACGGAGGCGCAAAGTCGTATGAGTGAGAACGTGCACACTGACACTGACCAAGAAGCGTACGACTAAAACTAAACCCAGCAGTGAAACAATCACTTCATTAAACAGAAAAAAAAAACTAGATGAAAACTACAATGAAAAATGCAACAAACAAAGCATGATGTAAAAAGTGAATTAAATGTTTAAATAGGTGTAAATGGATGGATAAATTAAAAATAAACAATTTCAGTGGAAAAAATCTCAGTGTATTATTGAGTAATGTAGAAAATTAAAGAAATGGATTTATTTCACTCATGTTAAAGTCACTGGTTTAAGTCTTTTTTTTTAGATTTCCACCTTCATTTTGTTGCCTTCTTTTTCAAGTAAGTAGGTAAACAAAAAGTGTAACACTTTGGAGTCATTTATTATGATCATTTATGTCATTTGGTTGTATTCAGAACGACATTTTAATGTTTTTACATCTCTAAGTCTGCTGAATGTTATGTGTTTTTTTACTGGTTGTTTCCATTTTCCCTCAACTTCCCTAATAAAGCTGAAAAAAACACTCAAACTCCAAGAGACTAAATCAGAACTAAATAATATCGAAGTACTTTGAACTCGAAAAACTGTCTACAAAGCTGAAGGCCAAAACCAAACTGAAAGAGTAAATAAAAGTAAAAACGAATACAAATTTCAAGTCACGCTGAGGAAAAATGGCTGAATTTGTCACTTACCTTTCCGTACAGGTATGTTCCTTTCTCATAAATCTTAGGTGTGTCAAAGAAGGTCAACTTTCCAATGACATATGAAATATCTATCCTTTTATTCTGTGAGTGTTCAATGCCTGGAAAAAAAAACAACAAAATCCACGATAATACAGGACTAATACACAGTTCTTTGTCCAACACTAGATATGATGCTGAATGCGAGAGGACTTGCCCGTTCCCTCCTCTTCCATTCTGGCCGTCACGTCGAGAAAGTCTTGCAGAATTTTTTTGTCAAGTGTTGTGAAAACGGACATCGAGAAGGTAAAGGTAACGCAGCCTCTGATGTCCGTCTATAAAGTGCAATGACATAACACAAAATACAAAAAAGTGAATCCTCAGACGTTCAAGTTCTTGATACTCCATTGTACTACAAGATAGAATGGTCATTTTAACCTTGAGGCTGTTCGCGTTCATTCAGCTTCTTCACCTCGAGTATGTTTTTCATCTGTTCTTTAAGGTTCTTGAAGAGGCTTTTCTAGTTTAATGGGAAACTTGCAGGTGGAACTTTAGCAGCTTTGTACTTGACGTTGAATGTGGTAACATGAATATCTGTAAAGACTTTTCCCTTTTATCACAGCGTCAAAGTTGTGGGAAGATGCAAGTTTCGAGGACAGGAGATTTTACGTATTTGGGGTCGCCAAATGAATTTGCATTTCACAAAACTTTCTACAAGCAGCATGTTTTTTGATAGTGCCGAATGTTTGCATCGTTCTGGTGACTGTTTAGAAATTTTAATCCAACATGAAAGACCAGCGTTTATTCTGTTTTACCGATAAGAGATAAAACAAGAGCCTGTTGCCTAAATGCATGCATTTGGTCTCATTTATGAATTTTTTCATTAACACGTGCATAAAATGAAGTTGTGATTCATCGAAGGAATGGGTATATTTGAAATTGCTCGTTTGACTACTGAAGATAGTTAAAGGTGAAGTGGAAATGGAAATAAAAATGGCCAGGAACGTTCTTTAATGCACAAATTGGTTCTCCTGACAGATAAATTGTGACGAGGGTTGTGATGGTTCGGGAAACACTGATCTAAATGAGAATATACTTATTTGGAATTTGGGTTGTCAGCAGTTTTGAGGATGAATTAAAAATTCTCCAGCACACACCTAACTAATCGAACCAACGGTTATGGTTTTATTTGCAGGGTTGTAAATACATATGTAAATCTTATTCACGCACTTTTTTCCCCCCATAGAGCCGCCACTGCTGCATCTTTACCTGTTGGTACTCATTGTAACATGGAGCACTGATGTCCTGTCCATCGCTTGAATAACGTAAGTAGTAGCGTTGGAAAGGTCTGCACACGTTTATCTTCATAGTGCCTGGAACTGGCTGTCCAAATGTATATCTGAAACGAAAACACGGTGCGGTTACTCACCCATGTAGACGCCTGTAGATGTTTTTAAAAAAAAAAAGAGTCATGTGTCCGTTTGTCAGAAAACGTCTCGCGACTTACTCTGCACATACTTCAACTGTGACTTTGGCTTGGTTGATGTTTACTTCGTCAGATGCGTTGATTTTTACCTCAAACTTTGGCAAAACTTGGGACAGAATATGTTTGTTAGTTTCTTGACATTTCTGAACATATGTAAAAAAAAAAAAAAGGAATATCAAGAAATGTTAAACTTTCTGGCAAATGTATCTTATTTCTAAAAAGAAAGCATGTTTTTCCTGTAGAAAAGGAGTCTGGTTTTAACTAAATATCTGTCTAAATAAGATCATCCAGCTAATATTGAGTAGATTTAAGCAGTAACAAGCTAAGACAATGGTTTGGATCATTTTCCAGCTGAGGAGCAGGGTTGTTTTCCTTATTGTAAGTGAGAGACTAACTATTCAATTTAAAATCAAGTCCATCGTAAATAATTGTGTTTTTGTTACTTGTAATAAGCACAACTTGCTTAAATGGCTTTTTTCCCAGTTTTCAGGCCCATTATAGTCTTTCAGTTGCTGGACTTTGATTCTAGTTTTAAGAAATCTGGCACTTGACCCACTGGCCGCTGGTTTCACTTAATACAAGACAGTTATATTTATGAATATCTGGCTTCTTTGTGGCCGTTTTTGAAGTGAACTTACCGTACTTCTCCACCTTGAAGTTGTGATACAGTTTGTCTTCACCATATATCACAATAATGCTGTAGGTTCCTTCTCTGGCCTCGGGGTTCAACTCGTAAGAAAGCTGCAGTATTTTACTGTGTGATGTTTCGTTCAGCCACTGTCCTATCAGGTTGTTGTTACTATCCTGTTACGCAAAACAAATGTAAAGGACAAGTGTGATGATGTTGTCCATGCGAACTCCGAGATAGAGTTAACTGGACTGTTAGATAATAAGTGGACCTTAAGTTATTTATAATTAATCCTTTTTCTCTTTTTAAATATTAAGTTAAAACACGTTAATTTAAGCTAATGGTCAAACAGCGAACAAAAGACCAGCCTGTGGAACATTTGAGGTGAATTACTTTTGTGAAACTAGTGATTCCAAGATCCTTGGAATCTTTGTGAAGTTGTCGTGGTCTCTACCGTTTTATATAATAGACTACGAAGTGTCATTTTAAATCAGACTTACCTCTAGGTGGATCTTATCGTACTGAAAAACAAACAAAAACATCAGACATTAACTGCATGGAGGAAATCATGATGAAATGGTGATAAGTGGACGTGACTGATGTCAGTCTGAATGTTTTTGCTTCAAAGTCGAACATGAAAATGTTCCCTCTGAACACTCTGATCATGAGCGTGTCGAAAAAATACACTTTGTTGGTACATTTCCAAAGATTTACTGATCAATCTTTTGTGTATTTGTAAAATAATGTGCAGTTTTCTGCTTTGTTAAATAAAAGTGTTGTCTGGACCCGACTGATTATAAACCTGATTATGTTTCAGGAGTCTTATCAGGAAGTTCATTCCTCGGATCCTTTTACAATGTGTGAAGAGACAGATTAGACACTCACGTGGCGACAGGCCGGTCTTAAGTGGGTGTCGAGTGTGACGACTCTGAAATGCACTGAGAAGAAAAGAAAAGACGAGCGCTTTTAAACATCCCAACAGGATCCATCCACTTACAGCGCTCCACAAGTCAAATATGACAAGAATCACTTTTACTTCAGTATGAATTTGTGGAACTCGTAGCTGATGCGTTACCTGTTTGTCCTGGAAGGTATATGGGTTTATCTGTCTGGATGAAAGTCACTGGTTGGCTGACGACAATCTTGACTTTCCTGACTTCTTTGGACCAAAACGTGTTTCCTCGAACCTCCACCTCAAAATCCCACACTTCGTCTTTCTCTACCAAAGCAACCTGTT
This sequence comes from Coranthus polyacanthus, assembly GCA_037367275.1. NCBI lineage: Eukaryota > Metazoa > Chordata > Actinopteri > Kurtiformes > Apogonidae > Coranthus > Coranthus polyacanthus. The sequence continues at coordinate 19,243 of JAPQRN010022142.1, read as the reverse complement.
TCAAGTGTCACATTGTTTTGTTTATGAGTAAAAAACAGTCAAATCTAACTCCCTTTTTCTGTCTGTTTAAATTCTAAACACAAACTCACCACGCACAGTAAATGGCCATAAGATATTATTATACCTTACAAGTGATAATATAACATTGTATTAGAATTACAGAATTATGTTAAAAATGCTTCAGATTTTCCAACCCTTGAAAAGTCACAAAATGACAAAATTGTCAAAGGTTTTTCAGAAAAGTCATGTCATTTGGTTTGTGATCAAAGTCACAGGTTTTATTTTATCCTGAATTTGACTGTAAATCTACATCTGCATTTTAACGCTGATATTTTTTTTATTTCTGAGGGTTCACATCTTTGTCACTTTTTTCGCTCCTGACGAGTTTTCATCCCTGAATTTTGTTTGTAATGAAACTCGCAAAACAAATAAGAATAAACCTGTCAGTTTAGACAAAGACTTTGCAGAGAAATGTTAAAAATGGCGTCAACCTCAGGGTTTTCCTGAGCTTTGTGGAGGGTTTATGCTCTGGGACGGCTTCTTGTTGCCGTTATTTGACTAAAAACAATGTATTTTAGTGTACTATTGCATGTATACCGTTAAAATGTTAAAGGTCGTAACCGTGGGAACCCTGTATGTAATCCAAGTGGAAATGTTTAATAAATTGTCACACTTTCAGTCAAACTTAATTATTAAGTACGTCTGAAAAGCTGACCTGAAACGTGAAGCAGTGATGAAACTCTTGTTCTGATCTCTTCTCGAGGAGGACCAGGTTGACCTCCTTGAATCTCAGGGTGATGGTCATCAACAGAGACTCGTTGGGCTGCAGGAGACTGACGCAGAATTTAGCCTCAGCTCCAGATTCCAGAATCGCGGGGATGGGAACCAAGTACTGCCTACAACCAGAGACACAAATTTTCCTTGTTTAGCTTCATCCATCCTTTACTTAGACAGTAATCTTGTCTCTTGTATATCATTGAGATGCAAGATTGCTTCTTCCAGTGAGTCCTGGTCACATGAAAAATACATAATACCTCAAAGCAACACGAGAGAAATAGTAAAAGAGAGAGAGGTCGTACTAGCGATATCTTAACACATACTCCCAAAAGATTATATAAAGCAGCAACATGTTTCTTTCATGGCAGATTTTTACATTTTAGGCGATTTGCATTTATTCTTATTCATGCTATTCTTTTAGTTGTACTTATATTATATTGCCTTCCACTGTACTTCTCTCTTTTTTCTGCTTTCTTTTATTTGTGCTGCACGACAAGGACAAAACCAAAGAACCTTTTTTGCCAATTCTTCCATTCTTCCTTATTGCCAGTCTAGTCTAAAAGATTTAGTTTAAGATTGTTTGTTCTGCGTTTTCTTCCTCTAACAAAAAACGTACAAATGACACGATGAAATACAGCTGCAACTGGTGCAAGCTGTGATACCGAGGTTGAATTTGCACTTTTGTAATTGTTGAAGGACATTAAGACTTGGCATTAAAAACACATAACAGAGACAGGACTTGAACCCGGGACCTTTGGATTGAGAGTCAAGCACCTTCACACTGAGATATTCAGGAAACCTTATATCTCTGGATGGACAGACACAGAAAACGCATACAAGGCTCATGAAACAATATATAATAAAGTACCGTTTCATTGTAAAGTTTTGATATTTGCTCTATTTTAAAGTTGGATGTATTCTTTGTTTTTATATTTTTATCCCCGGTGTTTTATCTTCAATACATAACTGCATATTTTATCATCATGCTGTTTTGATAAGTTCTGTACCAATAAAGTTCATTTAGTATTAATTGAGAGAGTAGATCTAGTACTGTAGCTGCTGGTAGTGGATAAAACACTGCAGATAAAAGTAGTTTTCTCTGACATAAAGAGGACCATCCATACAAGAGGGAAAAAAAATATATAGATACCCTCATGGGATCTGATGTGGTAGAAACTGCAATACAAAAGCTAACATTCCTGAGAGAAGAGAAAAGACAGGTAAACTTACGGTTCGGACGAAGCCTGCCCCATATACATCCAGCTGAGGCTGACGAGCAGCGCCCACGTCCACATCTGAATCCCAACACGACCCATGACTGACTCAGAGAAGCCTCGGCATCTGTTAAATAGCCTCTGTTGAAAGACACACCCCTAATCCACACACAAACCAACCCACCCACACATGATTTCAGCGCGTAACCCTACGATGTAACCTCTGATCGTTTCTCGGTATCCCGTTGGGTAATCATTTGCAGCGTGCTTTATTTCCAGCACGAGGGTGTTGACTGTACTGACAGCCAGACACGTTCAAAAACCTACTTTTTAAGTCATAATATCTTCATTGTATATATTTTTTTTTTCTCCTTCTGATTGGAATATTCATCCATTTTTTTTTTTTTGAGATGTACCTCTTTCAAGTTGCTTCGGGTCATGTTTTTAATCTCCTTTCCGCGTTACATTTCTTTGTTACATATAACTGAGGAGCGTTCACCCCTTCATGCACTTCAGCTGACAGTTATTCAGCCTCCAGTGAGAGCCACAATATTTGCAATAATCACTCCATACGAGCAGCGGGTGACCTCCGATGTCTTCTCTTTACTGCTGTATCATCATTGTGTTTCCTGTTTGTTTTCCTGACATATTGCATCACAAATCCAAAATAGTGGATGGTGTTTACCTCTGGAAAATCTTTTGAAACCTGTTTTTATACCAAAAGACATGCAGTTGCACATAAACTGTAGGGAATACTTAAACTGGGCCATTAATCTTTCCGTCTGGTTTTTTTTTTTCCTGTTGGGCCCAGATGACCAGGATATAATCTCTTATTTGCGACGTCCACTACTGTGGAAACCGAAATGTAGTTTTCTTAATCTGATTTTACATCGTCTTTGTAGAAAGAGCTTTGTGGATACATGATAAAAAAAAAACCTTACCATTACAGTGCATTTGAAAGTGTTAATGCACAGCGTCCACTACACTCAAAATAACACACGGAAAGAAACTGGACATGTTTTACATCTTGTGTTTTATGTGGTCTTTGTAATGTCCTTGTTCAATAGTTGAAATCTGTGTGTGTGTGTCTGTCTAATTGTGTAGCTGCAGCGTTTGTTGTCTAATGCAGTTGTGTGTGTTTTTAGGTACCTGTTGAAATTGAGACGCTACATCTCAATCCTTTCAATAAATTCAGATATAATAACAAAACAAAACACTGGCTGACCAGGATATAAAAAACTGACAAACAGCACACGCACTGTAACGTCACAGTAGAAGTTTTACACAAGTGTTTGTATTGTTGTGAGTGTTTCATTAAAAACACGTTCAGATACTCTAGGATGATGCAGTTTCGGTGACAGTGCAGGTAACAATGCACCGAACAAATTTAAACTAAATGAACTATCATCAACTAAATAAAAAGGATGAGGGTTACAGTCGAGGACTACACTGCCCTTTACCCGTATGGGATGATTGATTTAGCCGTGCAAACAGCTCGTACCTGATTTCAAGGGCCAAAGTAGACATTTCTTTCTAGTTAAGTAAATCTTTGTGGACTGATAATGTCCTCAAACACTGTGCATGAGTTACAACACTTTGAGGGTTTTTGTTTGCCGTTTAAAATGAAGCAATAAGGGATGCAATATTTTGGTTTTTGCATAAATGTGTTATTAAATGCCAACTTCGCATGTCGATTTGATGCAAGTGATATTAAATGATGTCTTCCAGGAGATGGCATATTTGTAATGTGATCAGAGTTAAGGATGCAAAAGGTGCACATACTGTAGGACAGCAAAGCAGTTAGAGCAGCTACCGTTCAGGCCAACGTGTTCAACAAAAATCATCCATTATTGGCAGTCAAATCTGAAACCATGTCCAGAACATGCATTTGTCCTCTGTTACACAACTCAGAGATGACACAACATCACTCCTACGCAGGGCCACGTTTTTGACCTTTTTGAGTTTTCAGAATCTGTCAGTTGTGGAAGTATTCAAATCCTTTACTTAAGTAAAACTACCAATACCACACTCTGAAAAGTAAGAGTTTTGCATTCAAAACCTTACTTACTAAGTGTAAGTATTATCAGCTAAATGTGATGTGTCAATTGTGTAGTAAAATGGTCCCTGGTGTGGACCATTTTAACTACTTTATATATTGTCGATAGTTTAATCTACAGTAATGCATCATAAGATCATCATATGTTTGTAGCGCCGCTGCCCTGTGAGAACCACGCGTCTCTGAAAAGGCCCGTTCTCAGCCTTTTGACGATGCATGTTCGAGCGAATCAAAGGGGCTTTAAAAAGTTCATTCAGCTTAGGAAGCTTGAGAATTTCCTCAACCCATAAAAGGAACACTTCATCCTTCAGTTTATCACAAACATTTAAAATCAACACATTTGGACATATGTTGGTTTTCACTGGAAAGAAAGGGGATGAAAAACTGTGATGTGAAGAGTAACTAAAGCTGTCAGACAAATGTAGTGGAGTAAAAAGTACAATATTGAGTATAAAGTTGAATAAAATGGAAGTACTTCAAACTTGTACTTAAGTAGAATACTTGAGAAAGAGTACTTGGTTACATTCCTGCAAACTGTATTGACCAGAAAGAAGCTGAGTTTCTGTCGTCTTTAGTAGTATTTTATTCTAGGTAACTGCAATGATCAACCGCCAAAAAAACAAAATCTAACGCTGAGCTGCACTACATGTTCACAACATGTTCCAAGAAACATCAACTGATACGGGTGAGACAGACATATCATGCCATTTATCTCCGTTTCAGATGTCAAGATGGCTGCCTCCAAGCCAGGAACTAGGTCAAGTACAACAATGATAAACCATGGTTCACTGCAGAACTCCAAAGGCCAGAGGATGTGGCTGAAGAGAGAAATTAGAGCAGCCAAGGAGGGGCTGAGCTGTGAGCCAAAACTCAAGAAAGAAACTACAAAAGGAAAACAACCCACTCAATAGATGACTGGTGAACATCCTGAACAAGTTCTACTGTGGGTTTGACACTCACCATCTCCACCCTGTACTCGCCTCTTCATACTTGTCCTGACAAAGACCGCTGTCCCACCACTCCCTCAACACTAACAACAGAGACCAAAGAGGTACCAAAACAAACCAAAGAAAACCCAGAGAGCAGCTGGACCAGACAAGGTGCCACCCTCCTATCTAAGGCTGAACGATTACCATCTCCAACCACTCAACCCCGTCCCACAGAAATTAAGTGCAAATCCAGTTACATTTTGCAATAAACCTAATGCCAAACAATCTGTGCTTGGATGTTCTTGCCTTTCCACCAGAGAGTGGAGTTCACATCCTGACTCCTGTATGTGTTTAGGGTTCAGATCACCGTTTAGTTTTTCTGGATTAAACCAAACCCGTTGATTAACAGTATTTGATTACTGTTGAAAAATACAGTGCAGGTATAACAAAAATCTGTTTGCAGTTACAATTTAGCTGCATATGAATGTCATTTCTGTGAGACAGCGTTGCCCTGCTCGTTTCAAATCCTGAACCATGTTCCCTGTCCCTAAAAAAGGCCAGGATTGCAGAGCTCAGTAACAACTGGCCCATTGCATCGACCCCTGTGACAGACTCATCCACTCCCACAAAAACAATCACAGGCCCTCTGATGGACACCGTGCAGACTGAGCAAACAGGCCTGTAGGTGACGTAGTTAACCTAGACCTGCAATTCGTCACACAGTAACCTGTGCCAAGATACTGTTTAGATGCCGTTTGTCCACTTTTATCAGCATTTAATGCAAGTACGACACAACTCTTCCACACTAATGATAATAAACTAACCCTAACCCAAAACATCTCCCTAAATTAAAAAAAAAAAAAACAGCATGAATTGGATTAATGTCTACATTTCACTGACCCTTCCAGCATCAAAAGAATGTTGAATGAATTGCATTGTGCTGGAAAATGTCATGTCACTTAGTCAGATAACGTCAACAACTGCGTCTAACACTCAAACAATAGACAAATGAAGCAAACAATTAAAATGATAATGAACACAGACAGACACACGACTGTCTTTCACTGTCAAATTAGTGTCGGATTGTCTTTGAGTTTTCATCTTGTCCTTTCTTCTGTACGTAATTTTGTCTCGTTACATCTTTTACATCATTTTCATCTTGTCGACCCAATAAAAACAGCTCCACGACCCCTTTTGGGACCCGACCTCGAGTTTAGGAAAGGCGGGTATAGCACATGTGAAAAAAATGCAGCTCAATGCGCTTTACAAAAAAGATAGACATAGAATGAACACAGAAACAAGGACAAATTAACCCTACTTTTTATAATTTTACATTATTGCTGTGGGAATGAATAAAGCTATTGAACTGAATCCTGACTGGTTGGAGAAACAGTTTAATAATTACAGAGTTTAATAAACTCTAAAGATGCTTAAAAAAGTACTGATGTCAATCTGTTGTTTTTACTGAATGTTCATAAGACACAGTGGAAGAAAAACGCTGCTTAACCCTTGTGTCGTCTTTACTTTTGAGATCCTCTGGTATAAACGGGTCGTACTGAGGCTGAAGATTGTGTACTGCGACGTAGAGGTATCGATCTGTTTGATGTGCTGGTGCGAAGCGTATAGTGAGAGAAAATGATTGATGCTTAGAATGTATGGAAGAACGTGTGTGTATGTGTCAAACTGACCTGAAGACCATATGACCATATTTTTTTGTACATCATATCACTTTCTTATCACAGAAAGTTAAGGCCAGGTAGAAAAAAAAAAGTATACTTTTACCCTTTTTTGTTTTTGTAAAAATTTGAAACGGGTCAATTTGACACAAGGGTTCACTTGATTAGACTAACAAACCAACTTGACGCCCTGTTTTATCAACAAACTGGTAGGAATATCTAATGACGTATATATTGTGGCCATGACAGCACTAAGGCTGCACACTATCAGTGTCGGCAGCATTTGTGTCTGCACAAAAGGGTCACAGCGCCATGAGAGGCTTCTGCAGTGCAACAACAATCACACAGATAATACAACAGTTTTACAGAGAATTTGACTCCCACGTCGACTAAATTTTCAAACGACGTGGGCTTCAGATCATTTCACGGCTTTTAAAGCAAAAAACATTTTTTACATCCCACGCAGATCGGAAACACAAAACGACTCATTTAAATTGGTTGAAAAATGTATAATCTAGAAAAAACGCAGCTCCCAACTATAACAGCAAAAAAACAGAACATTTGTGCAGCTAAAAAGTACATGATCTGAGTTTTTTTTTTTTTTTTTACCATGTACAGCAGAGCTTCCCTATTAAATTAAGTACATCTTTTCTCTCTCTACAGCTCTCATCCAACCTTTAATTCTCAGTATTTTTGTTTCAATTGAATTCTTACTCAACAAAATGGAAGACAGGAGTGATTACTGTAAAATACTGCTTAAGTAGAGTGTATTTTCATATTTTTAAAGAAATGTTCACGGGAATGTATCTCGACGAGAAACAACCGGTAAGAGAAATAAATTCAGCGTTTGCAGACATTTGTATTTTTGTCGGTTTTTCCAGCTGAAGTCAACTGTTCACTCTTCATTACAAAGGCTGACAATACAGCCGTGTTCAAATTCATTTTCTAAAGCACCTTGAGCTGCATTGTCTGTTTACGTTGGATGTCTGATGTTTTTGACGATCTCTGCAAATTACACATTACTGACATTTTATCTTTTGAATGTTAATCTTCTATTAAACCTAATACATTTAAGTTTAATGCGATTTCACACTGTCCACATGTATTTTTGGTCCCCCCCCAGCCCTCCATTCAGATGAATTATTGGCTCCTTCATGCACCTGTGTTTTAAAGCTTGCCCTGCGTCAGAGTCCAGGTGAACCTCCTCTAACTGACCCCGATGACCTCCAGTCTGCTTCCAGAGAAAAGGGAAGAAGAAAAGAGCAAAACAAGCACAGTGGGAGTGTTTCCCCCCCCCATTTGTCACACTGATAAGAACTCTGTGGATTTCAGGGATTTGTGTTGAACAAAAAGAGCATTACATTCTGGTGTATGTACGGGAGGTGAGAGGAGTCACTTCCAGCCAAGTAAATCCAAAAAGACCTTTAAACCAGCTTTTACCGCAACCACAGACAGTGCAATGAAACGTCCCGTTTCCCGGCTCCACTTGGCCTGTGTTACTTTTCCCCCACTGGAAGCAGCCAAAGCAGCCTGGAGGTCATCAGGCAGAGACCGTTCACCTCATTCCGTCTGTCTCTCCCACTATCTTTGTCGTCCCCGTTATCATTTGTTTTTACAGCCATCTGAACACCAGACCTCGAAGAACACCCACTGCATCCTAGAGCACACACACATCAGTGACTTTAATGTTTTCTCTTTCATTTACATACAGTACTGTGCAAAAGGCCACCATTAGGGTTGTTGTTTTAGCAGGTTATAATGGCCATACATATGCACTTCTCAGGCTGTGTATCAAGATACAAGTGGGAATATACAGGAAATATATAAACAGCATTAAAAACAGAAATTAGGGGGAAAAAAAAAAGTTGCTACAGACAAAAAAAGTGTCAACCCTTTCGTTCAGACAATGTGAGATTTACTGCACTCATCTTCCGTTTTTTTTTTTTACACCAGGTTTCATTCAACACATGGCAAACATTTCTTATTGTTTGGGCAACTTTTTGTCAAGGGAACAGAGGTCACACTAAATACTGACTTTTGCCTGTAGAAACCATATAGTTGTGATTTTTCGTGGATTTTTAATACTGTGCACGTTTCCTGTACTTCACGTACATACAACATATATGTGCACTCATCACAATCCTGCAAAAGCAACACACATAAGGTGGCGTCACGGTGCTAGCCTGTGCCAGGTCATTTTGTTGTGGTGCGAGTCTAGGCCTTCCAGGCCTAGTGCATCGCTACTGGCTCCTAACAAGAGGGGGATTTATTTTTGTATGATTTACAGCCACAGTTATGGATTTTGTTAATGATTAACCACCCTTTCACAATAACACATACACCAGCAGCATCTTTCTATTTGAACCACTTAATGATCATTTTTAATAACTCCTTGTTAGTCATTATCCATGCACTCACCTGTAGCAGCTCAGACTGGCAAAAGAGGAAGCAGAAGCATCTACCTGGGTTTAATAGCGGGGGATCCCCAGAAGGAACCATCTGGGGGAGCAGCGTGGGGGGAGGTTTCTGGGTTTTGGTCCCAAGGACAATTAAAGTCTATCAGGATTGTGATATTAAATATATTTTGAACATGTGGTGTGTTGTTAGAATTGTTGGATATGACCATTTATAGTTTTATTCCTCAAATGGAAGTGGTTGATTGGTTTAACCACGGGTGGAGCTACTGGCTAGAAGCTCCTGGAGGTCTTTTTGGGGTTTTTTTTAGTTGTGGAGTGAGGAGGATCAATGGAGGGGAAGAAGAAACCCTTTGTCTAGAGCCCTAATAGCGATTGGGCCTAGCTAGAACCATTTTGTTTGTTCTTGTATTTATTTTCTCATATTTATATATTAGTTTGTCGCTTTTGTTTGTTTTTGTAAATCATTTTAATGTACACTTGCAATTTTTTTGTTTTTTTTTGGACTGTTTACACCACCATGAGCTCAAAATAAATTCCACTGGCGACTGAAATCCTGCACCTTCGCATCCAGTCTTTAGATGTGGGTTAGGCCCACCATTACAGGTGGTTCAGACTTTTGCACAGCACTGAAATTACTGTAAATGAAATGATCTATGCGTCAGATGCAGCCAAGCACTGCTTCAGTCTGAGTGGAAACAACATTTGACATGTGCAGTGTGAGTTAAGTCAGCATTTAGAAGTGCATGGTTGTGATGTGACGTTATGGACATGTTTAATAAATCTACAATGACTCTGCACTGCTGTTTAACTTGATGCCAACAGAGGGCACTGTCCACATTTACAACGGGCTAAAATAGACCTCTTGTGGATTCGAGTGATAGATAATAACAGAAATGTCTTGTTTTTTGAAACAGACCCACAGTTTCTGAGATGGCAAACACTGTCTACTTTCATGTTTCAATTCAACTGTCCTTTGCTTTGTGTCAGTGTTGTCCTGTGGAAGAATAATGTTTTCCACGCCCGGTCTTTCCCTCTTTGTCTGGAAAATGTTCATAAAATGTTTGTAAAGTTACATACACACATACATTAATGCATTCTCTGCCACACCCTCTCTTCATTCAAACCATAGAAACTTTGACATACTTTGACATAATCAGTGGATGGAATGAAAACACTGTACAAAAAAATAAATATATATACATAAATATATATATACACACACACAACATACATATGATACAGATGTGTTTTTTTTTTTTTTTTTTTTTTAAGGACATAATTCTGGCATTACAAATAACATCATGTACCAAGGCTTGTGATCTAAGTTTGACCAAGTCGCACAGGTTCCTCATCCAAGTCCAAGTGGAGAAAGCGACATGACACAGAATCAGGAAATCACTCCTCAGTGGACCGCCTCACTTCTGAACTGACACGGGTTACATTAAACATTGGCACTAACTGACCAGACAGATGAAAACGTAGTTCATAATGTGTGGTTTAATAATATCGTGATATGAGGGAAGTGGACTACTGGTGTTGGTTTGGAGGTCTGTGCTCTCTGAGTGCACTTTTGTTTAATGCGTGAGTTCACTTGTGTTTTATTGACTTCATTAGTTACTTCCACATACAGTAACACCACAATAACACTGCTGTGCTCATGCAGCATTTCATTCACTTCAATTCAGTTACCACCTTGCAGATGTGTGCCTCCAACAACGTGTGCTGTCGCAGTGATGATTATGTCGTGCATAATTGTTGCCGCAGTTCCTCGAATGTCCACTGGGGGCTGGCTCTGAAAGCGAGTCAATCCCCACAGACCCCCCCCATGTTAAAATGCCTCACTTTTACAGCACAAATAAACATGTTTACCACCTGATACAAACAAAGTGTT
>JAPQRN010022141.1:13756-25049 GCA_037367275.1 Coranthus polyacanthus | reverse complement strand
CACACACTGACAAATTTCACACTCGTCCTCAGCGCGTCTGCCTCTCACGATGAGAATATCTATCAACATTTTAATTTCTGAATCTGTTTTTATCGGTAATACTTAACATATCTGAACCTTATCCTAAATCTAATCACTTTAGCACAAGCGGGTGGAGAACAAATACCCACCGTGCCCACAGTTAAGACCAACACCAGCTATTTCACTTTCTTTCTGTTCTACTAGAAATAATTTTAATATTTGTGTGAAAGAAATAGTTGGTAAATGCCACTATTTGCACTTGGCTGAATGCAGATATTCTGATTCAGCTCCACACACTTACAAATACACAGCAGTAGCAACATGCATCTGTTGTAACGTCTCATCAGTGGAACAAAAGGGGTCTTACTGGTCCTCAAAGGACGCTGTTGCTCATACAGTGTCTGACCATTGACATCTGTTAGCCTGACACAACAGAACGGCTAAACGATCACTCACTCATGACTTCATCAGAGCCGAACAGGACAGAGGTAGAAAGGTCTCAGTTTTATCCATTAAATATGACAAAAACACATAAAATGTGTTAGCAGGATAATGTGAGGCAGCGGAAATACGTGGGCATGCGCACACAGAAACACACACAAATGAACACACAAAGATGATGCTGAGTCAGACAGGTTTGACTTTTAAGTCTTTTCAACGCAAGGGATCGGTGTCAGTTTTTGACGCGCAGGGTTATGCGAAAGGCGTCCAGACAAAGTCACTGTCATAGTTTGGTTAAGGTTTGAGCGTAAAAACAACTTGGTTAGGGTTAGGAAAAAAGGTCAAGGGAAAGGCTAAAGAAAGAAAGACAAAGAGAGAAAACCCCAAACACCTGCACAGGTTTTTGCTACTCGAGGATGCCAAAAATCGACACTAAAGGAGTACCCCAGGAATGTAATTTGGACCAAAATGAATGAGAATGTGACAACTTGGGAGAGAGAATGATCTCATTAAACAGCTATCTGTGTATGTGTCGGTATTGATGTATTGCTCCTGTAGCTGCTGTAAACGGACAAATTTAAGTTCAAAAAGTCAAGTTTTACATTAGTGAACAGGGGTGTAATCTCTGCACAGCTGTTGCATATGTAGGAGGAAGATGATGACTAATGTCCTTCATGAAGTTTCTCACACTGGCCCAAGAGACGACCGACTGGGAGAAGCTCTTTCCTCCTGTCCGTGCTCCATCCTCCCTCATTTCAACCTTTCCCACCGTCCCTCCTTACCTCTCATCCATCTTACTCCACCTTTTTCACTGGATCTATTTGAGTCATAACCGTCTGTAAATGTCATACACTGTAAGATAACAAATTAGTGCTGCGTGAATTTCCTTTATCCTAGCAAAGATATAAAGATCCCAACAATCCACTGCTGAATAGAGCACCGTCGCACGTAACCTCAACATAAACTCATATTTGGCTCCAGTACCAAAATGTATGACCATCTATATGAAGTTCATGAATTATAACTGGAATATACTTTTCCATTCCCTTCAGTTCTTAAATGTTGTGGCACCAAAGACACGCACCAGTTAAGAAACAGAACATTTAGCTACAGAAAATACAGGTTAGGTCACATTGAAGCTCCAGTGCTTGATAGGTTTCTGGCATCATTAATTTCCTTTCAGCATATTGTAATTCAAGTGGTCTGAGAGGAAACAACAATTCTCCCCACTTCTATGACGGGCTGTAGATCTCTGCAGATCTTGTCTAATCAGGTGTTTTCAGACCGTTTGTGACAAGTTGTAATTACCAATCGGTGATCGGATTCAGTCAGATGTGACTCTGCTCTGAGGCATAGAACAGTGTCAGGTTCTTCTATTTTTATTTGTTGGTTTGTACTTTCAAATTCTGATGTTTTTTTTCCCCCTGATTTCAGCTCCTGCAGCTTTAAATAAAATGCCTGCAGTGACTGAGACAGTCTGATATTTACAGATAACTTATACTGGTTTAATGGAGAACCGAGCAGCCAACAGGCTCTGTCTGACTGATGCTCAAAGGACACAAGTGAGGACAAAGAAGCCCAAAGTTATGACTCAAAGTCTGGCCATGCAAAGCCCTGTGGGTAATTCAAAGTCCACTCTATTTGAATGGTCGCCAGAGAAGGCAGCCTGCCATTGGACAGCATCCAGGCTTCAGCTAAAAAGCACTTTTTTGGTTTTGTTTGTTGATAAATTCAAAGGCCACTTCAACTGTTGTATTTTAGCAGCTGGTAAGAACACACACAGTGATGTGCCCACACACACACACACATGTGAGTGGGGTCTAGACATGATGAGGTTTGATGTCGTGGGATCTCTGTGGGGTGCAGAGAAGAACTGACGGAGTAGGAAGGGGGGTAGGAAAAGAGGTGGAGAAAGTAGAGTGAAGGAGGAGAAAGAGAGGAGGAGGATGAAGGGAGGACAGCTGTTCATGAGACTAGACCTGCACAGATTTGAGAAAGCTTCTCCTTTCTGTTCCATCGCTGCTTTTGTCTTCTTTGTATTGTTTTGCTCCTCACAGTATATTCAACAGATATCTATGTCAACCACTTTCTTTTAATAAAAAGGATTCTTTTTAATGCAGCAACATGAAAATGGTTTTAGAAATGCACTGGTACGGCTGATGGTGCTGTAAAGATGTTAAAATGTATGGTGTTGATATCAAACAACAGATGAAAACCCATTTCTCTACATCATCTATCGTATCTGACTGTTGCAGACTATACAAAATTTAATGGAATGGGGACTAAATCCTATTTTTGATCATGAAAAACTCAACCTTCCCCTTGAAAAAGCTTTAACACCAGCCCCAAAATATCCTAAAATAAAAACAGTGCCATAAATAACTGATGTGTACACCCAGTTTAACCCTATGTCCATATATTGTAGCTTCTAACTTTCACATTAGAATTATTTCAACCACTGCCTAAATAATAATGTGTCATGTTCAATGAGCATTTTAGCGACTCTCACTTGGTGATGAAGTATCTCCGTGTGATTGGCCTATTAGATATTTGCATTAACGAGCAGCTGGGAAGGTGTTCCTAATAAAGTGGCCGGTGAGTGTACATTGCAGGGTGAAGAGAAGACAGGGTCGGTTCAACAACCCCTCTTCTCCGTGATTTGATCTTACTGGTCAGGTTCATGGTGGCTGGTTCAGTGCTGTGCTCTCAGATCTCTGCTCAATCTCCTGGTGCAGGTTGAACCATCTAGATGTGAGAAAACAACTGTCAGAGAGGCGTTCATTGATGTTTTTAATACCACAAAGTAAGACTGAATTAGTAAACATAATATATATCCATAAGCTGCCTTTTCTTGACACACTGCACTGTATCTTCTTCCTTGTGTGTCTTGTTCTTCCTCTGATTAGGAAGAACAAAACTTTAGGTTTAAATGCATCGGCGTCTGACCCTGTGTGACCCAGGAAGTTGCAGCTGGAGGTCATGTTGTGTCTGGGAGGGGTCAGGGGTCAGTGTGTGAGCAGCCTCCCGCTGAGCTATCCCAGGACATACAGTGGGGTGTCCGCTGGGCTGTATTCCAACAGAGTCCTCATCAACCGCATGTACAAAAAGCTTTGATGAAGCTTTTGCACATACCTGACACACAAACCAAAGAATTTGAAAATGTAATCCCTCCACCTGCAGCTCTTTTGTCTCTGTCCTAAGAGTCTATGCAGTAGAGATCTGTCTTGACATGTGATCAGTCATTGCATCTGTCAATCACTCATTTTTAGACCCCCCTCTCTAAAAAGACCGGTGGTAACAGAGCCAAGAGGAGGTGAAGGAGCCTACTTTCATCTCAGACCACTTGAATATGCTGAAGGGTTATTATAGATTTTTTGACAAATGATGCCAAAACATAATGCCTCCTGAAGCTTCAATGCTGATTGGCTGAGTGGTATAACATGATGTCTTTAGTGCAAACGGATACATATAAGGTAACTTTAAGTGATAAAAATGCATTTCATTTCATTCATTTTGCCTGTCGTGTGAATGTGTACATCAGAAACTTAAACCTGTCAAAGAGCGGCAGCAGCTGCCCCGCCATTGTACATGTGTCAGGGCTGCAGAGGCGAGGTTAAGGAGGAGTAGAAGTGTGTCGCTGCAGGTGTTGAGGTGGAGCGAGGTGTGGATCTGAGGGTCAGGTTGCCCGTGGGGCGTGTGTGTGTGTTTGCGCTCCGTCAACAATCCACTCAAAAGGCTGATTATAGCTACTTAACCAGCAGGTGTTGGAAGTTGATCACAGACAAACATGCACATACGCTCAAGACAAGCTGAGCATCAATTAGGCTAAACATAATCGCACCAGTCCTCTTTTCATCATGACGTTAAATGAGCATAGTGAACACGTAGGCTGGCATGCTAAAATGGCTAACAACACATACATTTTTAGTGTTTTCAGATTCACTTCACTGGCTACACAAACATCCAAATTCATACACTATTTATTTACTTGCACGACTATTTATCGTGAAATTCAAATTCAATGACTGAAATGTTTGTTTGAGTGAATTCCTGTCTTACTTTGTGGCGACTGCATGGATGTGTTAAGGTGATGGTCCAACACAGGAAGTGTCTGCTTCTTCTTCCTCTGTTTCTTATTGATTTCCTGCTAAAATGCCATGCTGCCTCTTACAGGTCAGGCCGAGGTTGCAGCTCGGAGACTGTCTCTTTTAAACAGTGTAATCCTGTAACAGCAATAAAATCAAAGACCGCTGAAGATTTGGATTCCTCACAGCTAAAATGATCAACTTTGAGTTTTACTGTTAAGCATCCATATATGTACTCTTCATAAGCAGACTGATTAGATAAAAAAGGCGGACTACACTCTGGTCCTCCACACGTCTGCTCCATGCTGACGCTCATAGTCACAGTGGTCTGACAGTCTGACCTGCAGAGAGGCTTGTTGAAGTAGAGGTGACTCACTCTCTCTAACCCCTGCTACACAGACACACACACACAAACCACAAACGCACATATGGGTGCTCGAAACACTCGCCACAACGTCCTCTCCCTCCATTTCGCTCTCTCTAACCACAGCTACTTCCTCGGTGAAAACTGTTGGCTGAGGCACACAGGTGGTTAGTTTGATTATGCACACACAGACACACACACAGACACACACACACCATGTGCATACTCCAAAGCCACAATGCCCGATTAGTAGAAACCATACTGGGAGGCTTGTGATATCGACAGAAAGACAATCCCTCTTTGGTGACACTGAACGTCAGAGAGTCGAGTCCGAAGTCAAAAAGTCATCAGCAAGGGGACTTGGAGAACCACAAACCAAAACCAGAGCGAGACACAGAGTCATAGAGAGCGCTGAGAGATAAAGGAAGATGAGCATGGTGTCAGAGAGAAAAAAAAGCGGAAGCAGAAAAGAACTGTGAGCAAGTTGAGAAACAGAGAAAGACACCACTAATAGAGAAGAGAAGGTAGAGTCAGAATAAGAGAGTTTGTTGGATTGTTTTGCATCTGAGTCAAAGGTTGACTGAACAAACCACATGGACCTTTTTCCACCACCTTACCCAGGACTGGGACACTTTGGCTGAGGTGAGATTACCACAACCACATCTTCTTTGCATCCACAATTTATGTCTTTTTAAAATGTCTTTTGATGCTGAACTTAGAGCTTTAAATATATCTTCTTTTACAGCTCTTTATCAGACATTTAATAGTTAACATGAAACTGTAAATGTAAACATCATTAAATTAATTTGGAGACATCGGTATGCTCACTCTAAACAGATGGAAGTTATGATGTGCAGCTTTATTTTTACCCAGCCATTCATTTCTCTCTCCCACCTGCCCTCACTTGACGAAGTAAGCAGCGCTGTGTCTCTTTATGACGTGTTCAAATGTGTTACTTCTTTCAAACTGGAGTGGTGGTGTGGCTTAAAGTGTGGTGTTAAGTTCCCTTTAATGGATAATAGCCCTGCTAATCTCTGTAGCAAGCTATTGCATTTCCTTTGTGCTTCACAATAAAAGCTGCCTCTTACAAGGTTTAATGTGAAGCAGCAGTAACAAATATTCAGCAGTGTGTTTATGATGTTGATCTTTGGTAAGGTTGATGTTCTCTGAAAATGCATGTTTGTTGTCCTGGGGTTGCAGCCATTACAGCCCTGCTTTTGTGGTTCATTTTGAATTTGTACTCACTGTGACATTAAGTACAGTTTGTGCCTGAATATGACGTGATTGGTCAAAACTTTGCACGCCAACGGTACGTTAATGTTTGTCACAATTTGGGAGAAAAGAGGCTACACATTCCACACATCTAAAGCAGATCCTATCATGACAGCTACAGCTTCCTTACACTGTCTTATGCTCATTCACTGGAGTGTTATTGGACTTCTGATTATTTCAATAAAAAAAAAACCAGAATGAATAGTTGGTCAAGGATCAGCCCAGCCTGACGAGGCACTGTGGATATGTTCAGCTGGAGAAGTCATTAGTTCTTAATCAGAGCCCTTGACATGGTAAATCATTTAAAACATTTTTTAAATCAATAAATGTTAGCCAATAAAACGTATCATATAAGCAATTTAAAGGCACCCCGGGACATAGCAGTGGTTAAATTCCCTAAATGAGAGACACAAAATGACCTCAAGTCGTCCGCAAGCCATGAACACACACCAGCTCCTACAAATCAGACCAAACACAGATACATGTTGTGTATTTATATCTATTTCTGTGAATTCAGAGTGGTAAACACCGTTTGATCTGTTGGCGTAACCCACTCTGACGAGAATCAATGATTAGTTAAATATACTGCACATATTCCTTCAAGCACACGCCCACATAGATAAATGTGGTTTTGTGGTTAAGAGATTACGCATGAATGTTGATGTTTCAGTTTGCTGGAAGATCTTTTATTGACCTTTTATTGTGTATGTGTGTGTGTGTCTTTGTGTGAATCATATGATCTTTCACAGATAATAAAAAAGAAGACAAAGAAAATCATTTCATGGCATCCAACAGTATATTTGAGTCCCTGGCTTCCTATCAGTCTGCCTTTTTACGAGGTGAGTGCGTACTCTATGTATTTCTGTGCACCTGTGCTGTTTTAGCTGCTCTTTTGGACGATGCTCCCGTTGGGTATTTTACGTGTCGATGAAGAACTTTGTTTAGGATTAGTTTGTGTTCGATCGGTACAAAACCTCATCTAAGAATATGAATTTGAACCTGCTTAATAGCACACTAAAACTCACCTTAAACTAAATTACAGATCATCTATAGGGCATTTATTTAGCTTTGAAACTCTGACAGATGCTCAGACGGAACGTTGTAGTGTCACACTGTGGTTTAAAGATACTTTTATTAGAAGACAGAGTGATTTTAATACGTATATGCAGTGCTTGATTCACGCTTTGTGTGCATGATAATTACACCCACATGTGCTTTCACTCCAAGAAGTCCTGTCTGGAGACGCACACCTTTAATTTCAAGGTTCTTATTGAATTTCACTGGCTCACTACAAACACTTCAGAGTGTTGATTTGAATGGGCTGGCGTTGCTGGCTATAGACTGCTTTTAAATACAGTGAGTCAGTGTATGTGTGGTGAGACGGCTTACTTACTTGCTTATTTACTATCTACATGCCACCTTTAATAAAACTCTTCAACATTCTCTGAACAACACTGTCCTTTTGTAAAATCGAGCTCACTGATGTTGGCTTAGCAGCTCATCATGACTCATTCTGTTTTCACATATGAACTCCAGAAAATGGGACCTGATTCTCAGCAGACATTGTCTGGAGTTGCCCTTCCCGCTGCACATAACAGGAGATTGTCAGATGAGTTCACACATAACAGGAAATACTCAGTTCAGTTTGAGTCTGAGTGGTGGTGCCTGGGTCGAGGACGAGGAAAATGTATCTGTAATGATGACTGTTTTTACATTGATATCAGTGCTGTATGTATTTGGATGTATCTGCAATGTCAATGAAAGAGTGGAAAGCAATATACGGGCAAGCAGAATAGGGTCACTTAATGAAAGAATAGGTCCATTTAATGCATTCTAACATTTAGCTCTTCTGCATGATGTCTAGAAAGTTTCAGGGTAGCAGTGTATGTCTAAAGGGCAAAGTTCAATGTTTGATGCTAAAGCGACAAGTTGGGATGGATGACATCGGTCAGTTTAACCCCACCGAACACCTTGCACTCAAAATGCTCACATCGGAGCGCAGGGACAATCCACTTACAGTGTAAATGGTCGGTCGGGAAGACTTGAGGAGAGTTCCTCAGCTTTTCTAAGACGCTGACCCAGACACCTTCAGGTCCCACATCTGCCTCTGTGAGACTGAACCAGAGAGGAGGAGAGTGAGGAATGTAGCGTGGATTCCTTCCTGCTGCATCACACGACAGCTGTGTGGACGACATGACTGTTTGATTTTCCCAGACCTGCTTGTCTGTCTGTTACACACAGTTACTAATGATCACAAAGATCACAGCAATAAAAGACAAGAGGTACAGGCAATATGTGTCTCTATATGTACTGAGGTGTGGGGTAGTGGGTGGGAGTGGGCGCGCGAGATGTTATTTGTGAAGTTGCAGCGTATGTTACATTTTGCTGTTTTGTGGGTATGTGTTCTTATGCGCTCTCTATATTTGTGTTTTCGATGCTACATCTCAAGGCCTGTACAGTAGAGCTAATGTCGTTTTAAGGCACAGCTGTGTACAGTGTGCTTGCTTGCTTTATTAATTTATTGATTTGTCCATGACTCCTCCTCCTCCGTTATACCACACAGGGGCCATTGTCATCACACATGAGAAGTGATGGGTTTATTAAGAAACAGATGAGGCCTTTTAGCTGAATCATTATCATTTCGATATAGTGTGAAAATGCTTTTTCCTGTTGACATGATGCATGATTCTAGCTGTGCTTTTCGCTGCTACGGACACTTTTCAGAGTGTGTTTTTACAAAGTGTGCATCCTGTTGCTTAGCGCTGCACGGCACAGAGGAATGACACATTTGCACAGACTCCGGGTCTATTTTCAGTTTTTCATATGCGTCAGCAATACATTTAGCCATTTACACTGTATACAGTAAACATGCAGACATTGCTCACAGTCTTATTCCCTGTTATTTTTCCTATTGATGTGAAAGCGTAAACATAAGTCAGTGTTGGTGTTGAAATAATTATCAGCAATACAAACGGACTCTCTCAAAACAATCTGGGCACCTTCAGGATGCAAACAACATCATTGTGAGCATTTTTACCTTCTATACTGAATACGATTGCAGATTCTGGGTGGTAGATCATTTCCTCCTGAAATATGATGTGGTTGTGATGTAGAAACCTGATATTCTTCTCCAGGAGCCTCACTATGAGCCTTTTTGGCTCCGTCTGCATGTCTCCTGTTACTGTTCGAATATCACAGTGCTTTTATATCTTATCTTCTTTTGATATTGTACAAAAAAAGAGCTCATGAAGATCATATGATATGGCAGATAGAGAAGTAAATGGTTAACAGTTTCCGAGGTGAATTAACTGTGGTGCTCATTAATATATTTTCACTTTCTAGAATTAAAGTTTCTGCTCATGTTCCTGTTTCTTACAGTAACTGCTGCAAATGCAACTAAATATACTGACAATCAACGCATCTGTTACCGGGTTAGGTGTGACTTCGATGCTCAGTTCAAAGACTCACAAGACCATGTTTGCGTGTGCATGGCTTCTCGTTCTCCAGCGCTGTGACTGTTTCATCTTGCATGTTCATACACATCAGTTCACGTGTTTCCCGCCCAGTGTAACCACAGCTGACAGGACAACCTTCTTGGGTTAGTGATCTAAAACATCTCTATATTAGTTTCTCCACACAGTCAGTTCAAAAACAACAATTAAGGCTTTGTTGCTTTTTTTCCTCTATAAATTTTAAGCGCCGTCATCAGGGCCAAACCACATCATGTTAGATTGTAACCGGTACGAGCTGATCAAATCACATGTGGTTAACCCATCAGTGGTTAGAAATCAATGTGACTTCCCTTTCTGTGATTGGTTTTTGTCTTCTGACGTCTAATTGGCTGACGATTAGTCGTTATGCCATAACTTAACCCTCGTCCAATCATCAGCTCGGTCACTACATATCAACTGAACACATACTGGTGCTTTATCTGCATCTGCACGTGTGAGTATGTGTGCATATGCATCTGTTAGTCTGTACTCAATTTTGCTCAGCTTTATGAGAGTCTGGGCGCTGTTTCTTTGTTGGGATTACCTGGTTGGGCTTATCTCAGCTTCTCTTTATCGGTTGGTTAACTGATGCACTTAATTAGACTTTTTATGAGGCTTTAGGACACTGCTCTGTAGAAAACCGCTGCAGCCCGGTCTCCCTTTCGTGCCTGTTGCATCTTGTTATGTCTTTTACGAAGTTTTTGTCTTGTGTTTGTTTTATATGTGTTACCGTTCCATCCATTTAGGTTGAATTCTGTCTACTTTCGGTGTGCATTTGACTTTCAGGTCATTGTTGTGTCAACACCTGATTCTGTTCGTGTTCTCTTGTGGCCTTTTGGAGTCAGGGTAACATTATTTTAAGGTTAATATTATGTTACGACTAGCTGCCGACAGAGAACAGCAGACCAGTGAGAGGAGCAATAGGTGAGCATCATGCAGTGCCCCCTGGGTAATGCAGTTTATTTAGGGCCTTCGTGAACCACCAGGGAACCTGATATGGAGAGAAAAGAGCAGAAAATAATACCAGCAGCTTGTGAGAAGGACTCAGAAAAGTTACAGTTCATTAAAACATGGGGCTAGTACCGTGTCCTGGTGAATACTGGCCCACTTTGAGTCCTGACGATGTGTTATGTAGATTAGACCCAGGTCCTTTAGTCACACAAACTACTTAATATTTATCATTAAGTTAATAAAGACTCTCAAAGTTATGACTAGAAGAAGGAGAAGGAGTGTGATGTCAGTGTTTTAAGCCACATTCACTGTAGAGCTGCAACGATTATTTCGATTAATCGGTTACTTGTTTGATAATCAATCATTAGTTTGAGTCATTTTTCAAGAAAAACTGAAAATAATCGTTGCTGCCCTAATTCACTGCACTGCAAAGTCATATTTAACCAAATTCATCATTACTTTTGTATTTTGTTACATTCAGTCATATATCATCATGTATGTTTTATGTTTTAAGCTTTTATTTCTGCACTATTAGGAGCATCTCTTTCTTTTTCTTCCCTCTCATCCCTCTCCTTATTCGTCTCACACTCTTTTCTTAATAAGCCTTTTCTTCCTTTCACTCTCCATGCTTCATCTCACCTCCTCTCTTCTTTCTCCCATCCATCCAT
>JAPQRN010022140.1:0-25107 GCA_037367275.1 Coranthus polyacanthus | reverse complement strand
ACTGTAAAGCCCTTTGAGGCAAATCTTGATTTGTGATATTGGGCTATATAAATAAAATTGAATTGAAAAATTGAATTTAAGTTTCGTAAAAAGAAGTTTTTGCGCTCATTTGAGGTGGGTTTTACATGTTTCAAAAAAGACGTAACGGACATAACAGGTATGGAACAATGTTTTTCACGTTCCGAAGTAGCAAAGATTGAAGTCAGCTGACTGATCCCTTCATGTCTGGTACAACAAGTTGTGTGGACTGCTAGGAGACCAAATCATTCCTCAAGTCTCATCCATGAAAAAACAGATTACAGCTATTTTAGATGGAAAACAGCAACAGAATGCTCTACTTCATTTATTTATCACGGTCTGCAGTCCCTCGCTCTTTCTGTAATTAGGATCATCTGTTTCACCTGCCCAGCCTGCCACTCTACTGCAATCAGCGACATCTGTTTCACCTGCCGGTCCGTCTACATATACTCACCTCTCACGCTTCCCCTTTGCCAGATTGCCCTATTACCTGCATGACTCTCCAGCACTTTCTTCGGATCGGACCACTCGTTTTTGACCCTGCCTACCCCCGACCATCTAGCCTGTCTCCTGCCCGGAATATCGGACCTGCCTTCTATCTCCTGAACCACGTCTCCAGTTTAGCCCCCGAAGACCCATTCTGCCGCCGGTCTCGGATTTCCGCACTCTCCTGCTTCCCCGATCCAGTCCGTCAGCGCCAACTCCGGGCTCAGCGCTCAGCTCCCGGTCACGCTGTCTCCTGCCGACGGGAACGCAACACCTACGGGATTCTCCAGCTCCAGTACGTGAGTGCTACCCACCTGCTGTCAGCCTCAAGCTCCGCCAGGTCTCCCATCGCTGGCAATCTGCCGCTTCAGCACAACTTGTTCTCCGCCACACGAGGAGCAGCGGATCTCAAGATTATCTTGCCTCTATTTAACAGTGTGTTAAATAAAATCCCTATCAGTTAATTTCTGGTCTTTCGAGTGTTGCTTTTGGGCCCACACCTTGTGTTCGTGTCACACCATTGATTAGCATAATTGTTTTATTTGTTGAGACGTTTAAAAGTTTGCTTCAAATTCGCACCATACTGGCAGATGGTTCTCTCTCTCTCTCGCGCTCGCTCTCTCTCGCTCTCTCTCTCGGCAGACCTAGCTGGGTGTCGAGTGACTGCGGTGACTTGGTGACAAGTCAGGGAGGAAAGCGAAACGGGCCGTTGGAAGACATAGTAGTTCGTGTTGCACAATTTTCTTTACCTTTTTATTTATATAATTTTATGCCAATACACTTTTTGAAATCTGGTTTCTAAAGTTTAAGGAAACTGTAGCCTAGGGCAACTAAACTAAAATAAAAAATCTTTCGACATTAAGATTGTCATTTTATTATTTTGGCACTAATCCCTGCTTCTATTTTCGTATATCAGGATAGCCTATTTGTCCTATTGGGAACCTGGCCGTAAATTGAGTTAAAGCTGCAGGAGCTGAAATCAGGGGGAATTTGAAAATGCACTTTCCTTTTGCAGGTGTCTCCTATTCATAAATTGAATGATACTGTCTCATACAGCTATGGACAAGTGAAGCTACTTTACAGTAAACAAAACTGATGGAATCTGAACAGCGGTCAGTGATTAGTAGTTCATGTATTTAACCCTGTTCTACAGTCTAAAGAGGGTGGAATTCTTGTTCTGTCAGACCATGTGAATTACAATATGGTGAAAGGTATTTATGGGATTTTCGTCAAATGGCACCAAGACTATCAAGCACTACAACTCTAAGTCCTCGTTTAGAATTGTTGACTGGCTCAAGTGACCAATATGCGTAAACCAAAAAGAGCTTGACCGAGGCGACTTACTGCAATCAATTACTACTTTTCTCAGACACCGTGACAAGCTACAAACCTACACATACAGATTCCGACTGACTAATTATATATAGAATCATTTGTTAATCAGGTTGGACAGTTCCATTTTACCAGGTTAACCTACAATGCACACCTATATAAATATTGTAAAATGTGTATACATAACCAAAACATACCAAATCACCAATAAAATATACAAATATTTACAGTTAAACCTTAACACCAAACATACCTCTAACCACATACTTTAACCAACCCTGGGCTATAAGTCAAGTGTTTGAGACCCAGGGAATATTTTGCCCAGAACAACTGAGGGCAGCAGTTGGCAGAGGTAAGTTTGTCTTTTCTTGGCAATTTATCATTTAACGTAACTGTCGTCATTAACTACATAGTCACCGGAGACCTTACAACTCGTTTTGCATACATTAATAATCTTTCTCTCACAGGGGAAGCCTGACATGAACCACACAGTGTCCCACCGTGGAACCACGAGCTACGCTCCATTACCCAAAACCAATTAATCACTTAAATAATTAATAAATATATGTATACCCTAAAACCATGTGCATTTGTGTCTGAATACCATGTTTATCAATCCTAACAAATGTTCATATTTAGTGTATTCCTCATTCGTCATTCACAATTAGTCTGTACAGGAGGGAATGGCGGCCCGACATTACAAGAATCCACTGTTTTGTTAAAATTATGTTCCTCACTGAGAATTGATTTCTGTAAATCTGTACGTCCACTTTCTGCCCGCTCTACTTGCATGAGGCTTCTCTGTGTGAAACTACATTCCATCAGAGCATGTTTCACAGTTTCTGCCTCTCCAGTCAAATTTTCCATTTGTGTGCTTGCTAACCACTGCCAGCCCATGGTTCAGTGCACATTGACCAAGTCTCAGCCTAGTTATCCCACACCGTCCTCACTGTTCATTCTTGTATTTGACATGTGCTTCACATTGGGCTGTACTGAAAAAAATCAAATCTGTCTTCATTTCCTTCCTCCCATTCTGTTTTGCTAATCCTTGTTGAATTAAATTTCCACTTGACCCTTGCATAAAGCACCTCCAAATCCAATTTCTTCCTGTTGACGGCTCTTTTTCCTGTCTTATCAGCTTGTTCAGTACCTTCTGTTTGTAAATGCACTGGGACCTAGAAAAATCAGTGCTCCCAAATGTAGGTACCTGATTTAAAAATCCAATGTGTAATATTTAGTGGCATCTAGTGGTGGATATTAACTCTGGTATATACTCAGATATACACTTCTCACAATTTGCTACGGAGCCAGGCCATTTTATCCAGAGTTGCATGACAAGTGTGTTTTGGCTATAAATATCAAATTTGTAATAATTTCACACCAATACACACCAAAATACACACCAAAACCAAAAAATGGCATATAAGGCATCAGCTTTAATGCAGAATGATATATCTCAAATTTTGTGCTTGCTCCTTAGCAAATTGTTAGAAGTGTAGTTGGTGACAATAATGCACTTTAACACTGATTAAGGGTGACTTTCTGAATTTACAGTTTGATCTGGACCAAATTCGCAGGTGTGAAACCTCCCCAAGACCACGGTGCAGACCAAACAGCCAGTATTTGGGCCAACTAAAACAGGTGGTCTAGGTCCAGATCAAACTGAACCATGTTCAGTTCCTGTGCAGTGTGAAAACATCACTTGGATAGTTCACACTTTTGGAAAAATTGTCTATTGTCCTGAAAAAGAAAGTAAAATAAATGGAAGAAGTTAAAAATTAGCTGAATTAAGACAGTCTTAATTCAGCCCTTAAGCCTATAAGGGCAGATGCAGCACACCTAGCTGATGATGACAGGATGTATTAGTCCGCTAGCAAAATTGCAGTGTGAAAGCAAAACTACCTGGAACAAATGTAGACAATGTAAATAAAACATGAACCTGGTTCACACGTTTAAGTATGAAAATGCCCTTAATATTTCAAGGAAGAAGTTCAATCAAAGCCTAAGCCTTTTTCGAGTCAGCATCTGGTGGCCATCAGTAGTATTACACAATTGAATGAAATGAATTTACAAAACTAAAAACTGGCTAATTTAGATTCTTGGGTTCATGTTGTAGCTGCAATACATTGAAGGACTATTCTGACTGACCTGTGGTAAGATGGCGTTGCTATGGTAACATCTTACTATCTCTCCTTTTATATCTGTGCTGCAAACAAACTACACCACAGTTGCATGACTTCAGTGTCACCAAGCTTCCAACTTGTAATGTAATTTCACATGCTTACTTCTTCTACAAAAACCTTTTCTCTTAGCATGACTTGAACTAGCTGGTGAATAGAATGGTTTGCAAAGTGCAACTCAACGAGGTTCTAGGGACAATTTTGATTTTTTACAATGATGTAAAAACCTGTCAGCTGTCATTTTGGCCGTGCCGCCCTGTCTATAATGCCTCTTTTATCTGGGTGCAGACAGTGTGTTAAAGACCTACAGACTGGAGGCCTTGGAGCACATCTGTGCAGGTCACAGAGGGCTGCAGCTGTCCTGGGGCAGACACAGCACACTCTGCTGGATTTCCTCCTGGTGACGCGACTGCTTAGAGGATCAGAAACCCACGTTCACAGAGTCTTGCCAGTTTGTGATCACTTCCCCGTGAGAAATGTTACAACTTCAAAACTCTGGTTGAAATGGAGTACGGGAATTCTGTTCTCCAGTCTGGCAAAAGAGTGTAGGTCCACATCACCAAATTAACCTGATAACAGTCGCCTAATTGTGTAGGTCTGTAAAACTGCACTGTTCATATTTGTCTTTTTACGAAGAATAGACAGGTTTCCATTCAATTGTATCACAAATTTTACCCAGATTTTCAGAGAATCTACAGAAGAAAATACAAATTTTATATCAATGCAGATATTAAGAGCTAAAACCAAGACTTCAAGAGGAGGGAGTTAAATGCTGACTCACTTCTGGGTTAATTTCTGCAGCACTCTATTAAAATGACTGCCAGCTCAAAGTGTCTTGGATCTGACTCTGTTTCTGAGCTTTAGTTTAGTTTCATATGATTATGTATCTATTACTACAGTGATGCTCCATTTGGAATCATGAAATCCTCCTTCTGGGGCTGTGACTGACCACTCTGTTCTTCCAGTGAGATGTTTGATTTGGCTGGCTTGGCTGTAGTCTGCAGCTGTAGACTACATGCAATAGCACAATAATGTAAATGTGGCAATGTTTGTCACTGTATGTGTTGATAAGTCTTGTACCTGATGTCATCTGACAGTCTCCCAGACTGACAGTGATGTCGTCAATGGCAACAAGACCACATTCCCAGAAGTTCTTACATATGTTGACAAACACAACCTGGGAGACAAAGAAAAAGGCTGATTACTGGAGTGCATTCAACTGTCACCCACCCATTCACCCACCCATTCATCCTTCCAACTATCCACAAATAATTTAAAACCACAAATAACTGTCTGGTTTCTTCACTTCATTCATGACCAAAATGAGAGAAATAATACTTAGAGTTTTCAGCTTGATTTGAAATAAAATTTCACCTCCAGTGAATCATAGTGTGGACCAAACAGGCAGAACCTTGGTCTGATTAAAAGAGGTGGTCTGGCCGGACTTTCAGACCAATTACAGGGAGTTAAAAGATTAAGAAAAACCAAAAGAACTAGAAGAAGGAACTATGAGTCTCAGGTGGACAGACAGGGACAGGAGGAGACAAAGCTTTTGATAGAAATATAGTCTGATGAAGTTAAAACAAACACATTTGAGACCAGGGCTGGGTGATAAAACACTAATTATTGTGATTGCGATATATACTTATATCATAGTAAATATTATCGTGATACATATTTTTCTTTTGCCTTCAGGGTTTATTTTGTTTACTTTACTTTTCTTCAACTTTCACTCAGAACCAAAAATCAGCATCTAAACTGGAAAGAAATAATTGACAATTGTGATTGTGATAATTGTGATCAATAGACTGATTTTAATTTTTTTATTGTGACAACATTTTTAGCTGTATCACCCAGCCCTATTTGAGACACTCTCTGTACTAGAATCTTATTCCAATCCCTGCACTTCTCCACTAGATTGTAGTCCATATCAGTTCCTTAAGGACTGTTTTCCAATTGTGTGCTTTCATCCATCAAAACAAGGGTTATTAGGCCACTCCTAAAAAAAGACACACAGCGGGTGCTGTCCCAACTTTTTCTTGAATGTGTTGCAGCCTGAATGTGAGGAATGGATGTATATTTGCAAATTAAATGAAGTTGACCAGACAAAACAAAAATATGGAAGTAAAAAAAGGCTCAAAGACTGTCCAAGTGACTAATAGTAGGTTTCTCAAAAATGTATAATGTAGAAACAGGTAGTCCGAAAAACGTCAGAGGCACTCGATTTTAAAAATAAAAATCCTTTATCTTCATGGATACA
Organism: Coranthus polyacanthus; assembly: GCA_037367275.1. Taxonomy (NCBI): domain Eukaryota; kingdom Metazoa; phylum Chordata; class Actinopteri; order Kurtiformes; family Apogonidae; genus Coranthus; species Coranthus polyacanthus. Next base: position 18,831 of record JAPQRN010022140.1, on the reverse strand, counting down.
CAATGCGTTTCAAGTCCAAAGAGTTCTACATTATACATTTTTGAGACACCTATCTTGACAGTCTTTCAGCCTTTTTTCATTCCATTCAATCCAACCCTGTCCTTGATGAGCACCTGATTTTTCACATACTCACAACATTACTTTGGGCATTTTTTTTGCTTTTGACCCAGTGCAGCACTAACTATTAATGTTTTTTCTTCAAAACATGAAATATGTTGTGTTCATACATAAGTCAAAGTACATTTTAATATCACTGCTTTTTTAATTTGCTTCTTCCATACCTTCCTAACTTTCTGAGTAATAATAAACTTTGACTTGACTTGATGTGACGTCCCCCACTGTAATGCATCATACCTTGGATATCATGGGCTTCATGTAGGTGAGCTCCACGTTGTGCCATACACCTCTGGAAGAGTCAGCCAGGCTCCACACCTTCTCCTGCGCCACATTGTTCTCATCATAAATGTACACAGCCAGAGCGTTGTCCACTGTCCTGAAGCCATGCAGCAGGTAGTAGAACCTCAGGCAGTATTTATGGTTCCCTGGTAAAAATGGACCATGAAGCCGACCCATGTAACCGGGCTGAGATGTGAAACGAGTGTTTGCAAGAAGGAAACAGCCTAAAAAAAACAACAAATGACAGGATTACATGGAATTATTTGTGCAACTAAAGCTGGGTTTTAAGGATCTTTCAGAATGAGAATAAATACATTGACGTTCTTGTGTATACACAAGCAAGAAATATAAACTATCTGTGAGAAAATAGCACATAAATTGCTCTAAGTATGACCAGTGTCTCATATGATTCTGTATCCCAGCTATGAATGCTGGCAGATATTGGATGGGTGAATTACTGTGATTAACACCACAGCTTTGTTTTCATGTGATGTTTTCTCTTTAACCAAGTTTCCCGTCTCTTCTATAAGTCTTATATGGTGTAATGTGTAGTGACAGTCTCCGGATGTTTACTACTGATCTGCAGCGCTACAGTTTGAGCCCTCGCTGTGTGCACTCACATTGCATCAATGTGTTCCAAACAACTATCCAAGGTAATATGATGCACAATTGCTATGTATTTAATATATACAAAATACCCATATGAAAAGAAACTAGATGATGAACAAAGGAGTGTTTCTAAGCGCTAAAGTCAGAAGTGTTTCTGTCGTGTACAGCAGCATGTCCATGATTGGGAGATAATAATGCAGTGTAGACAGTGTGCAGCATCAGGAGTGACTCACCTGTTCCTGTGGTGTGGTCTCCGATCCTGTACGCATTAGGCTTGACTGTAACTCTGCTCCACACTTTACTCTCTGCCCTCTCCTGATAGTACAGACACAGGCCATCCTCAAAGTCACAGTTGGCTATAGAGGGGTCAAAGTTCGGCTCTGAAATAAAAACACAGCATCTGAGGCAGGGTATCAGCATATGTTTGATCAGTACATACAAATTTAATGACCTTTGACACCTTTTCAACGCCTTTAATGTGGCTGTCAATTAAGGGAAAATATAACATGAATGTGAACAGTAACTTTTCACATTCATAAGTCTCTGTATACACAGTGTGTATGACTTCGATTTTTTTTTCTGAATCCAAGAGACATGTATCGACTTTACTGTTTAAAGGATTAAACAGCATTTTCTCGGTCTTCAGTCTGATCTAGACATGCATTCTGATCAGATGGTATAACTCTTCTCATGCAATGTTCTGGAACAAATGTAGGAACTCTTGAAACAGATGGTCCCTAAGCTCACAATCTCCCCAACAGAGAGACAAATGTTTTCAAACCACGCAGCAGGAGCTTTTGAAGAAATGACAAAGAGCAAGTTTTGTTGTAATCACAAAAGTCATGTGAGTGATGGATCGATGGAACATGCGACTATAAAGTAACTATTCCTCTACCTACTGTACATCAAGGCACTATTATTCCTACTGGCTCACAAGCTGCTGCATATTATTAATTACCTCTTAGTTTGTTCTGTTTGCTTGACTGTCAGCAGGATTACACAAAAAATACTGCTGTGATTTTCATGACTACTTCTTGGTGGAAGGGTAGGACATGAGCCAAGGATGAACCCCTTACATTTTGGAGCAGTTGCAGAAATCAATGACGTGAGTTGAATGTTTGCAACTTCAGCATTTATTCGAAAAAGGTTTCCATTTTCCCTTAAAAGCTGCAGGGCTTGACAGTTTCTTAGCATCACGGGACAAAAATTCCATAATTATCTTTCAGCATTTTGAGCATTTTGAGAGGAAACAAGAATTCTACCCACTCCTCTGGACTCACAGGGTTCAATATGTGATTGACATTTGAAATTACTGATTGTTGTTCAGATCACGTCAGACATGATGTGGCTCAACACGGATGCTTGGAAAAGTGGCTTGTCTTTTCCACAACGGTGTCAGGTTTATGTATCTTTATATTTATATTGTATTTATATTTTATTTTTGATTTGGACTGAGAGGAGAAGCTGCAGAAGGAAGGTGTGGATTTTCCTGTGCAAAAAGTCTAATTCGATAAAAATACAGATGTTAGCAGCAAAGTAGTAGTTAAGGTATTTTCAGTCAAAGTCCTGGTTTGGTCTCTGACTGATTTATGACTGCCATAATTAGATTATTAATAGCTTCAGCATCAGTGTTGTCACACTTTTAACACCTTTATGTCCAGTTTTCTGTACAGGGACACCGGAGAAATAGGAAAGAAACAAGAAAGAAACAAACAAAGTGCTGACATACTCATCTGTTTTCACTTTGTGGTTTGATTTCTGGTGACATTGGATGATTTGAACATTTACTGAAATAAAACCATGCGAGAGGTTTAGAGGGAAAACACACTATTTAGTGGAGCTGTTAACAATTCAAAGACATAGACTTCAAAAGACAAAAAGGTTGGAAACCACTGGTTGAATCTTTTCACAACTGACCATCATACTTGTCCTTGTTTGTTCATTCTCTCTTTTCCACTTTTCATAACATTCACTGATGTGATTGCCCTCAATTTAGAACCAGGTTTATTCATTCATTTTGTGTAACCGCTTAATCCCCTGGAGGGTCGTTGGGGGGCTGAGCTGACATCGGGCGAACCAGGTTACAACCCCAAATCAGAAATAGTTGGAACAGTATGGACAAGGCAAATTAAAAAAGAAAGCAGTGATATTAAAATGTCATTTGATTTGTATTTGATTGTAGACAATATGAACATAACAGATTTCAATTTCATTTCGTTTGCAAATATACATCCATTCATCACATTGACGCCAGCGGTACCTCTAGAGCATCTTTTTTTGGACACGTGGAGTAGTTTGAAATATGTCTAGACCTGCCTTTTCCAAACTTAGGGTCAAGGCTTTTTTTATTGGGTCACCAACTGTAAATCCATTATAGTAATGTGATGTGTGAATTCATTTTCCTAATTAAAATAGAAGGAAAGTGTTCTCTGTGAGATAACTGTTGACCTAACAAGATGAAAATTATGTCAATTTGAGTATCTTTTGGGTCTTGAGCTAAAAATTTTGGGAACCACTGGTTTAGACAATATGGTTATGGTTTGGTTAGATTTCGGCATAAAAACAATTTGTTAGGATCAGGAAAAAAGATTGGGGGGAAGGGCTAAAATATGAAAGACAAAGAGAAAACGCAAAGATATACAGCACGAAACAGGACACAAATCCAGGATCACACCCAGTACCTGTGAGGTCCTAATCCTTGCCATGTCTAGTGGCCACAACTTGATGTTCAGACTTTTGTGTCCAGAATATTTCCTGACCAGACAAAGTGAACGAGGATGAATGCACAGAACCATATGTAACCATGTAGTAAACCTGAGTCCAGCTGTGTCCTCTCACCTGTGTCAGTGTGGCAGAACTCAGGAGAAAAGGAGATGTCATCTATTGCCACATATCCACCTCTGGCACTGTTAAAAGCCACCTCAAACACCACCTGGTAACACACACACACAAACTGATAATGAGTAATGGAAGACTTACAGTTGTTACTCCAGAGAAGGGCTTTCTGGTAATTGTAACAGAGACAAGGTGAAACATATAGTGATAAAAGACATGGCTGCAGAAGCCAGACAGTGACATAATAGTGAATTGTGGAACATGGAGTGAAGTGCGAGTTGATGAAAAAGCTCTGTACTCCTCATCTGGACAGAGGACCTGACCTAGTTAGTAATGTTACGCAAGCTTCTTTCCACAGCCGGCTGCTTTGCTGGCTGTGGGAGGCGTTCTGGCTGACAGCACAGGGAAAGGAAACGATGGCGTCAGAGGGAAGAACACAGAACTGAAAGCACAGTGGAAAGTCACAGAGAGTGAGTGTGTATGAGTGTGTCTAGTCTACTCAGTTACAGACAGCAGAGTAGAAACACAACCAAGACAAGTGAAGAAAAACAAGAAGAAGCACAGGATTCCTTTTGATGATGTGGAAAAAACTGGCCTTCTGCAGCATGAACTGAAAAGTGATTAAGTGCCTAAGGGAAAAAGAAACTTAAAGCAAATCACTTCATGTCATGTTCATGACATTCACTTTACACAGACAGAAACAGTGCAGCTGGGACGGCATCTACTTCACAAACTCCTATGCAGAAACACACTCATCAAAGCTCAGTAACAACCAAAGCATATCATCCTGGGGTTCTATTTTCATTCAACAGAAACTCAAACAGGGCTCAACAATAAAGCAATAATTAATGTTAGCACCATCTATTTTTCAATAAATATAATCATGCCGTACATGTTTCTTTCCTCTTTCGGGTTTATTTTGTCTACATTGTCAGGTAAATTTACTTGTTTTTACTCATGTATAATTCGATGTTGAACATCATGCATTATCATTATAATTGTTAAGAATGTTCTACATTTGTGAAATGTGCTGATGTTTGATAAGTGTTTGTCATGTTCTGGCCATTGAGAATAGTTTAAAAGGACAAACAACCATCTTTTACATCGCTTTCATCTTGTTGAATAAGAAGTCAGATTGCACTCATTGTCTTTATTTTGATTTGTGTTGTGACATTAAATCATTAAATCAACAAAATAAGCACTAAATCATCAAATCAGAGGCTACAGATGTGTTATCTTTTAAGTTGTTTTCGTTTTGTTTTTTTTTTGTACAATGTTTTTTAATTACAAATAACCACAACCTGTCTGGTTTCTTCAACTTTCACTAAGGACCAAACATTAGCCTTTAAACTTGAAACAAATACTGATTTGACATTTATCGTGATAATTATCAATATTGACTGATATAAACATTTTTTTCATAACATTTTTGATCATATTCCCGAGATCTACCCATAAAACAATACCCCATTTATTCTAACTAAATTCTGCGTATTTCTTTTTTTTTAATAGCAGATTTTTTGCCATTTTCCCTGTATTACAGAAAATATAGAGAACTGACAGGAAACTACTGGAGAGAGAAATACAACAAGCATGCAGGAGTCAACCTAGGGATCAGGTGATTCAACACTGGCATAAATTAAACTCATGTTTAATTCAAAGACATACTCCACACTAAAACTAGTTTTTTGAGCTGTAAACAGAAATAATATGATTCCACTGTGATGAAACATATAAATGCAAGTGTTAATATTTACAAAAATCTGCAAAGGCAGAAAAAAATTGTATTTTAGTGATAAAATGGTGATGATGAAATTTGCAAAATAGTGTTGGGAGAAAAGTTGTTTTGGTGGAACATGTGCACATGAGGAAGTGTGTGATGGTATTAAAATGACTAAAACAGCACATGAAAAGACATTTCAGTGTGTAGTTGCAGTTCTGGGGCTGTTGTTCTATCATGTAGCGAGGAGAACTTTAAAAAGGATGAAACACAGATAGAGAAAGGAAGGAGAGTGATAATCCATCACCCTTATTCCAACATCCAGTAAGACACTGCTTTCTTTTTACAGCAGCCAAATGTCGGAAATGACTAGAGAGAGGAGAGCTGGATTTTCAGTTGATAGTGATAATTATCACAATAAATGTCAAATCATTATTTCTTTCCAATTTAAGGGCTGATTTTTTTGTCCTGAGTCAAAGTTGAAGAAACCAGACTGTTATTTGTGGTTTTAAATTATTCATAAAAGACGCAACAAAACAAATACATTGGAAAAGACGTAACAAGTAGTAACAGACAAAAACACACCTGTAGTCTCTGATTTCATGGTTTGCTGTTCAGTTTGAGTCTAATCTGAGTTCTTATTCAACAAGATGAAAACATTAGTCGACAATCTAAACAAAATAAAGCCTAAAAACAAAAGAAAAATGGATATCAAGATCAATATAATTATGATATTAAAATATGTCACAATAACGATAATTAGTATTTTATCACCCAGCCTTAACTGATTGATGAAATATTAATTTAGGAATCAAATGACATACCTGCAAAAATGTAATACTCTACCCAAAGTGTCTAAAAGAACCTTAAACAAATAAGAAGCGTGACGCATCCCACACGCTGTGTTTGTAGTGATTATACTTATAGCTGCCAGCCCATATGGAAATAAATCAGGGTTGTGGAACAGAAGCCCATTGGGAATGTACAGCAGACCGTGTGACAGTAAACAAGCAAGCCTCAACTCACTATTTAAAAGAGACCACGGAGGCCCGTGGACCCACATTCTGAGGAATACACAGTGGCTTTCCAGCAGCAGTGGTTAGGTCAGAACAAAGTCAGCAAGTCTCTGAAAAATGCAGTGCTCCCAAAGTATGCAGAGCTTTTCAAATCAGCAGTTATGTTCACTTAGTTGACCTCCACTACATCTGAAACACGCCCATACTGCATTTTATATTTTTACAACTTAGAACAAAAGCTAACACAGCAGGCATTTCAACATTTATTCACAGGTGAATCAACGTCATGTATCAAGGTTGAATCAAACCTGAATTATGTATTGATTTTGCAAAACAAATCGACTTTTCAGTTTGTACTTCCTGAGCCACAGGAAGTACACAGCTGAAAAGGAAAATGTGTATTCAGTGAAAAGTAAGATGTTGAAACAACATCACAATATAAACACTCACCTGTGAATAAATGTTGAAATACCTGCTGTGATAGGTCTGATATTTACATTACACACAAGTTTACATTTCTGAATGATTTTTGATCTTATTACTAAAATAATAAATAATAAAACACAGAAGAAGAATCTTTATAATAATAAAAAAGACAGAAAAGTAGTTTTTTTGTGAACCTTTTGACAACGATTTAACATCAGATGACGTTTCAACATTGTTTCAAACATAAACTCCACTCCACACTAAACATCTTTTGAGCTGTAAACTGAACTATATGACTGCCTTGTGATGAAGCATATCATGCTGAAGTTAAGCAGCAGTGTGTGATTTTTGTGCTAGTTTTTTGGCAGCATTGGTCATTGGCGTTTTTCAGCATATTGTAATTCAAGTGATTTGACAAGAAACAAGAATTCTACGCCTCCTTCTCTGGACTCTGTTTTCAGGCTGTAGAGAGCATAGCCAGTGACAGGAGGTAGGTGTTTTCAGACCAGTAGGGGGTTAAATATGTGATAAATATGTGACTGGTCACTGCTCAGATTCTGTCCGGTGTGACTCTACTGCATCTGCCACTTCGTCATGTGGCCAATATTCCAAACCTAAGTCACCTAACAACACCTGAGTCAGTTGCGTTGAGTGATGAAACATCCACTGAAAATTAGATTAGTAAGAGAAAGCACATTTACATGACTAGCAGAGAGAAAATGTTTTTCCTCTACATGAAAAGACCCATTATTAGAGCTGTCATTATATTTGCATTTGTTTAGATGGAGATGAGGAAGGAGGTATGTAGTGGCTTTTTAGAACTTAGTATTGCTGTGCCAACTACTATTGCATGTTGTGTGTCTTTGCAATTATTCTACCTTTTAAAGAACATTTGCCCATTAACACCAAAAATAAAACACTACTAGGGTTGCAACAGAAGGAGATTTTCACAGCATGATAACCATCTCAGAAAATATCCATTTCATGGTTTCATGGTATCATACATGAGTCCAAAACTCTTCATGTTTTGGACTACACATGGGTCAGTCCAAAACATGAAGATACCAACTTCATATTTAATTCATATATTAATGCAGAGATGCTCTTTCCAGTGATAGAATTGTTTTTATGGTAGACCTTGTCACACATGAGCAATAAGCATTTGAAATCTGATTTTTTTTTTTTTTTTCATTTTTAATGCCTCATAAATCACAAAGTTTTCTTACTTTTAGAAAAAATACTTAGTCACCACAATAGTACTATAACATGAGAAATAAATACCACAATGTGAACGATCTGATGTGCTTCAATGTAGCGATACACCGGGACTAAATTGTTCTGACAAATTAGTTTTCAGCAGCTGTAATTTGTTGAATATGCAACTGTGGATCTTTTACAAAAGTTAAAGACATCTTGTACCTTAAAACATGTCAAATGTAATGAACTCAGCATCTTTTTCTGAACCACTCTTTTTTACAGTCAAACCCTTATTTTCAAAGTCCATTATCTCAAAAACTAATGAAGGCATAAGCCTGAGATTGTGTATGGTGTTTACTAGGACTAATAACATTATTTTCAGAGATGGTCAACATTTACTGAAATCTGGTGATTTGAGGTAGAATTGCCCACATTTTTTATTATTATTATGTATTACAATGAACCTGAATGAAGAATGAAACCACTTGGAATGGAAGTATGTCTAAAAAGTCTCCCTTTTCAAAATTAATGTTATGGGCTATATCACCCAGCCCTAATGATGCATGCTGTCTTCAGTACTGACCTCCACGGGGTGTGGGGCCTTCATGTCAACGTTGACCAGAGTCCAGTCAATGGTGGCATAAACATCTGGTCTCCAGATCTCCTCATAGTGGCCCAGCTGGTCCCTGGTGAAGACAGAGAAGATGTTTCCCCTTTCCTGGTCCCGGAGGTAGTAGAAAGACAGGCATCCAGCCATGGGCACCGTAGTCATGGGTGATGTCAGCTTGGCGACCTCCTGGAAGTGCTTGGCATACACAGAGTCCACATACATGTAGTATCCTGGAACAGTAGAGGGATGGAGCTGATACAATCTGTGTGTGCTATCACAGGACTGTGCAGATGAAGAACTGCATTTACTAACAGATTTGAAGATGACACAGTCATACACACCTCATTCAGTGTTGGCGGTTATACAGGCTGTTACGCAAGCCAGATGTCTTTTGTCAGTGATATGTGGAATTTAAAGGTCCGGGGTGTGTAAGACTTAGGGGGCTTTAGGAGGATCTAATTACACAAATGGAATATTAATCACAATTAGCTTTAATTTGTGTATAATCAACTGACAATAAGAATCAATGTGTCTTTATTTCCTTACAATGAGCCGTTTATATCTACAGATGGGGTAGGTCTCCTCTATGGAGTCCACTATGTTTCTACAGCAGTTAAGACTCAAATTATAGTGTAGCATACACCTAGTGTCAAAGTGTATTATCGTCACCTGGCTCTAATGGCCACCGTAGGGGAGTGTAAGGGGGGGATTCAGTTGGTTGCAATCTGCAACTTCACCACTAGATGCCACTAAAGATCACACACTGAACCTTTAAATGGGGGTCAATAAAATAACTTCCCTATGTTTTTTTTTTACTTTTTCAAGGCATTCTGTCCTATAACTGAGAGTCTATGGTTTCTTAATGGTTCTAGACTAAACAAAAAGATGCTTTGGCTAGTATTTATGATTCTAAAGCACACGTGGGCAAAATATGCCTCAAAGAGCCATAACCAGAGTTATGAGTTAACTTGACTCCTGCAGAGAGCGCTGTCTGCATTTAGATTAGATGAAAATAGGCTTGTAATTGAGAGAACTGCATGGACAGATTACGAGGAAAGGATAGTGGACACATCTGATTGAAACAAGGACCTAGAGTTTCATGTTTCTGTTGTCCAACAAGTGGTCCTTTGCTTTCTTTATCTAAACCACTATGGCTTTCTTAAAGAAAATGATGCCCACTTCTGTTCTAATGTAAAAACCAATACAGTTTTCCAATACAATTCTAATTCTAATGCACTAGATGGATCTACATTATGTATCTGACAACAAATGCATCCTCTTTGGCAACATCATTAAGGAAGACAATTAGAGAGAGCAAGATATTCAAAGTGGTAATGACTGTGGGATCATGAAGTAGCTGATGAGTAGCAGAAGGACCTGAAAACTCTCTGGAATCAGGTCAAAGTCAGACTTGGAGCTGAAAGGATCAAGACTCACAAGGATCTAGGGCTGTAACTATAAGCATATTGAGAAACTACAGATCTTAATGCAGGAGTTGGAGCTCAGCTCACCATGGCATGTGTCCTGGATTCAGATCACAGTCAGAACTACTACTGCCAGGCAGTTACGAGAATGGCATAACCACCCCCTACAGATTGCATGTCTTGAGGAAAACAGAAAACAGTTGAATCTGGAAAGGAGTCAGGAATGACAACATCCTTTTCTCAGTCAATGACAGAAAATCCACCAGCAGAGGGATGTGTAAAGTGTTAGGAGGCTGTAAATAGGCGACCTATGAAATAAAGACACTGATGTCCCTGTCATGTCACAAATCTCTCATGACCTGTGCAACATCAACCAAAGCCATCATCTGAAATCCTCCAACTTGCCCTACAAACAGGGGGTGAGGCTCAGTCTTGTGCAAAGAGACTTAACCCACAAAGACCTGTCTGTGTTGTGCACAGATGCATCAAGTTCATTTCAATAATAATCAAGGCAAACTACAATAGCAGAGCTAATCAGTGCAGCACCAGACTATGCATCGGCGCACTTTATGAGGATGAAGATATTCTATTAACACAGGTGCAGCTTGTTACTGTAATCTGACAAACATAATGTAAATGTAGGTTTTATGCATGTGTTTCTGTCTGGAAACAGTAACACAGAATCAGCAGCGGTGTTCTGTGGTAGAACTGGAGGTGTGGTTGGATTTCATTTTATTTGAGTGTAAAATACTTTACACTCACAATGTCTAACCTGATTGCAAAGGGACATCTGAACACCACTGAGGTAAATGCAAGAGAGAGAAAGGTGCTTTCCACAGAAAAAATGTAATTCAATTAAAATGTATTTATATAGCACCAATCACAATACAGGATCATCTCAAGGCACTTCACAATTTCAGATTGAGACTACACAGAGAAAAAACCTAATTCTCCAAGAACAAGCTCAGAATAAACCTCAGCCAAAACTGGGCCCCAGGTTAAAACATGCTTTTTACAGGCACTAAGGCTACCAACTGGCTGAAACATCAGGAGGTGGAGGGAGTGTCAAACAGCTCCTAAATGTGTTCTAAAAGCCACAAAAAAGGAGAGGGAAAACCTTGTAATGTCTGAGAAGTGGAGAAGGTAGAAGACAAAAGGACAGAATCAGAGCAAGAGAAGATTCCCCAAACAAAACTGAATGTTCTTATGAGGTGCATGTACTACAAACACCGAAAATTGACAAATTCATTCACCTTCACCTTAGAATACACTGTCTGTGTTTAGCTGTACATCAGTATCCCAGTTATTGTGGGGTTTTTGAAGTATCCTGTCTTTGTGTTTCAGCAGGTAAACATCATACCCCGATTTCAGACCGTATCCTGTTTTTGAGAAACCCGGATACTCTACCTGGAGTACGCTGAAAGTAACTGGGATACATGTAACCAGGATAGTGTTACATGTGTACATCTTATCCCTGTCATGTCTGCTCCTTAAGTTATGTCACTTTTTTCCCCTCTCGTTTCATGTCTTGTATTTCCTGTTTTATTTTGAAGTCACTTACCCTTTTCTCTGTTTCAGGTCTGTGTGCTACCTATCCCCCATCCTTTCACAACTGCCCCTCATTGTTCCTCTCCCAGCTGTGTCTCATCACTCCCATGACTTCTTGTATTTAATCTCATGTCTCCCATTGTCTCGTCACCAGTTCATTGTACTTTATGTCACGTTCCAGCACCTTATCTTTTGCCTGTGTATGCTTTGACTTTTCTGCTGTTTTTGGACCTTGCCTTTGGACTCCTGTTTTTGATATCTCTGCCTGTCGTAGACTGCTTCCTGTGTACTGACCCCTTTTTTGGAATAAACCTTGTTTCATCGTCTACTGTTGTAGGAGTCATGCCTTAGTTCTGGTTCGTGACAATCCCAGATTCAGGTTTCAGGACAGTTGTGGATTACAGTGCAGGCGCTAAATGACGTAACAGAAATACAAACATGCCAGTGTCAATGAAAGCATCTCACTCCTGGAGCGACAGAGTGCCACAGTGACAGTTCTGCCCTTTGTTAAAGAAAAAATTAAATATGCTTGGCAGATTAGATGGACAAAAGGCATCAGAAACCTGGCTTTAAGTCTGTAGTAATACAACCCACTGAAAACTGGTTTAACACGAATAGTGCAACAAGTCAGTCACAGTGGAAAACAACACGGAAACATGGTTATGTGGATTAACATTAAAACCAGTCACTGAACACCATCATGATGACCCCCTGCCATCAGTCACGGCTGCGTATCTTCATCCACCTCCTTGCCCTACAAGGTGACAGTGACAGAATAACAGCTAGAGGACATGTTTACCTGTGTCTCTCATCTCCCGTTGTTGGCAGTAGATGAACACCACTAAGACAAATCCACAATGCAATGTTGGCATTTAATAATGTTAAGTCTGCTATAAACCAAAGTGGCCTCATTTTCTACAGCCACATTAAGTTTAAAGTTAGGCAGCAGTTACTGAAATGTCAGATTAAATAAGCATGTTATGTTGTAAACATCACAGATACCTGCACAAACAGCAGCAGTAATGAATAACCAGGATACTAGTGTTTATCATGTATACAGGGATATGAAGAACAAGATTTCTCTGTAAAAGCCATATCCCGAATATGATCAAACCGATATGATCATTGCTTGACAGTCTGCAGCTGTTCACTACCTAAACATTGTATCTGTGTGTGTGCATGTACATACAGTATACCTCTCTGGTGATTGTTGGAGTGGTTCTCAAGCAGGTTCATCTCTGTGGCCAGGTTCCCACCAACGTACCAGTTGACATTTGGGTTCCAGCTGTTACTGTAGCCACACAAGTGATGCTCTTCAAAGTTACACTCTGCACAGAGTCAGGACACACAACCATACAGAGTGCAAATGTTTCATATTAGTACGTAAGCTCATTTCTTGCAAAACATTTTGGAAGATATGCTGTATATCATTTCACATAACATTATTCATACACTGACCTATGCAGTAACCAGGAACTATGTGAATTTCAAAGATGGCCACACTGTTTCCTGAGCCACGTTCAGGTCTGCCGTCCAACAAAATCTGTGGAAGAAAAGCACTTTATTAACAAATTTGAACATTTTGTTTCAATTATGTAGAAGTGACAAAATCAGGTGGTGTAACCAGTTTGTGTCAAATGGTGTAACCAGTGTTTTTCCTGAAAATCTGATAATGTACAGATACAAATTAATGTGGGATACAATGTAATTCTCTATTGCAAAGTAGTAACATATATTTTAAACAAATTTTACATAATTTGTATCATGTATTATTATTTATAAAAGTCAATATGTCTTCAACACACAATATGCTCAATATGACAAAAACACAAAAAATTAGTTTAGAGATAATATACTTTCATGTGATATTTTAAAACACAGTAATTATTTCTATGTGTACACTTACATACAGTCTAGGTGAATAAAATACTTTATATTTCTCATTTATTTGTAGTTACACCATTTGTCATTTTCAGGTGGATGCAGTCTTACATTTTGTACTAAAAAAGTGTAGTCTTTAAAAGTTTTTAATTTTGAATTGCTCATTTTGCCAACCCTTAGTTGTCATTTGTTGTTTACCCATATATTCCCTCTGTTAGTTGAGTTAGCGCAACTGCTTTGTGTGATGTGAAATTTTAGAATCAGAATCCTTTTTTTAAAATACTGTCAGATCACAGGACTATGAGACTATTCTGAACAAATGTTGAAATGGATGTCATATATTGTATGTTGTGAAGAAGGAGTGAAATCCCCAGAACACATCTCTCTTTAATCTGTTGAGTGACTGACTTCAACTGACTTCTAGCAGCTGTTGATTTTGTTCATTCACAGCTTTCTTTGGGCATTTTCACTTTGGATGTGATGACTTTGTTCAGTTTACATGCTCTGTCACATCCCATAATTGCAAAGCACATCTTCATAAAGCACATGTTCCTGCCATAAACAAACCACAGCAGAATTCATTTGGAACCATACCAAGGCCACCTCTTCTAGTTGTTGTGAGCGTTTATTACCAGAGTGTGATTACGGCGTTCACACCTGAACAAATGAACCTCAACAAGGGGGAAAACAAACTAGCGCTGCGTTCCAATAGTGGTTTAAGTCACCCTTGGAGAATCCTGCTGCAAGTGTCGTCCCAATTCTCTGACAAACTGAAGTGAGTCAATGTGTTACAGTTTAGCATTTGTTGCAAAAAAATACATCCATGGTTAGATAGCAGTGACGTACATAAAACGCTGTTTGCCAGAGTGACTACCAAAGAAGGAGAAGATGAATAAATTAAGCAAGGTAGTTCTTCAATAAATATGAAATGTCAACACAGCACAACAAACAATATACACGTGTAAGTAGCTGCAGAATCACATTCTCCTTCATCTCAGTGCTCCTGTCATAACTGTCTTGCTTACACATATCTTTAATACAAAATTTACTTCAGGGAAATTTCTATCACTATGGAAGACTGCTCAGGTCATGCCATTGCATAAAGGTGGTGGTACTCGTGATCTCAACAATTATGGACCAGTCTCTAAGCTGTCCTGTCTGTTCAAAATCTTGGAATCTTTAGTCAACTCACAACCAATTCATTTCATGATCGATAGTATTGTCCTTGAGCCACGACAGTCAGGCTTTAGACCAGGCCACAGCACAATAACCACTGCAACTGCCATTGCTGATGACATTATTAATGCTCTTGATAACAAACAGCATTGTGCTGCACTCTTTGTAGATCTGTCCAAGGCCTTTGATATGATTGATCCCAACTTGTTGTTACAAAAGTTGCTTTCTCTGGGTTTTGATGTCTCTGCTTTCAACTTGTTCAAATCAAACCTTTCCAATAGAATACAAACAGTGGTTGCTTATGGTTACAAATCAGGTAATCAAATAGTTAACAAAGGAGTTCCTCAAGGCTCAATTTTAGATCCATTGCTTTTCACTTTGTACATAAATCATATTACTCTCCATCTCTGCACTGTACTGCACACTTCTATGCCAATGACACAATCCTGTACGTTTTATATGTTTATGTTTAAAAGTGTGTATGTGTTTTACTTTTAAACTTTTACTGTCTTAAACTATATCATGTCACATGTCCTGGACCCCAGAGGGTGAACGTGTTTACCTGGTAGGGGATACTGGTGTTGGGTAGGTCCACGCTAGCAATTAGCCAGCTGTCAGAGGATTTGTTAGCAGTCCACAGCCTGTAGTCAAAGTTGTCATGGTGTGGTCTGAGGTGGAGTTGCACTGAGCTGCGTCCTGTGATCTGGTACACCAGCCTCACACAGCTCCAGTCCTGTTGGTCCAGAACAGGACTGACGAGAACCGCCTGCTCCTGGTCATGTAAGAGGGCCGAGTCCACTGTTATCAAATGTCCTGCAATAACAATGCAAGTCCATGTCACATTCATGTACATGTGGAATCTTATTAAGAACTAGCGTAAGACCAGTTATGTAGATTTAGCTAGACAGTTATTTGTCGTTTTAAATTATTTATAAAAAAGACATTAAAGACATTAAAGACACACCTGTAGTCTCTGATTTCCAGATTTAGTTTTAATATTGTTAATTTTCTTTATTTTAATTTCATTTTGTTAATTTATTCTTCATTTTGTTGATTATTTTTTAAATTGTTTCTCTTTATTTTTGTTCACTTGGTTCATTTTGTTGATTTTTTTTTAAATTTAGTGCTTATTTTATTCATTTTTGATTTAATATGCAAAAGCCACATTAAATCCAAATAAATGCAACATTAAATTAAAATACACAAAATGACCATAATCTGAGTTATTATCCAACAAGATGAAAATGACAGTTATTTGTGGTATTAAACTCAGAACATTTCCTAACCGTTCCTAACTTTCATCAATACATAACCTGTCCTACTAGATGTGATAAAACCTGTTGATCTTTGATACAGGTCAGTTAAAGAGACATATAAATCTTTTCTTTTACCTCCCTTGGGTCATGGAGACCACAACAGTGTGCCCACATACAGAACTGTTTTGAAGAAGGAAAAGGTTTCTACCAAGGACATTAATAATTGGACAGAAGAATTTATGCAATGCCTGCACGAGTGTTTTGACTGCACTAACTGGAACATGTTTTTAGAGGCATGTAATGGAGATTTAGATGATTTAGCTGATGTGACATGTTCTGCATTATGTAGAGACATGATCATACTGTGTACACAACTGAGGATGATATTGTAAAGGCTTTCTCCACAGTAAAAACAAACAAGAGTCATGGACCTGATAATATTTGTGGCTGATTGCTAAAATCCTGCTCTCCTGCCCAGTATTCCACTATATTTTTAATAAATCTCTCATGTAGCACGTCCCCAAATGTTGGAAAGACGCTGTGGTTGTTCCTATACAAACTGCACCAAAACACTGAATGATTTTAGACCTACTGCACAAACATCCATTGTGATGAAAACTTTTGAGAGACTTGAGGTCTGAAATCTTAAAAATCTCTGATATAGACCCGTTACAGTTTGCCTATAGGCCACACAGAGGAGTTGAAGACTCTACAGTCACTTTGATAAACTTTGTTTTTAAACATTTGGAAGGCAAAGGAACACACGCTCGGCTTTTATTCATTGATTTGTCATCCACTTTTAATACAATTCAACCCCGCATTTTAACAGAAAGGCTTTTAGAACAATTTGAAGTAAATAATAATCTTGTGGGCTGGATTTTAAATTTTTTTAACGAACAGGACACAAGAGTGCGAGTCAATGGGACATTGTCTGACCAGCTCTGAACTAAAATAAACTGCCAACCTGCAAAACCAAAAGATACAGAGACAGCTTTGTTCCTGCAGCCATTAGACTGGTCAATACACTGCAGTGATTATTTTTTGGTTTTTAATATAACCTATTTTTAATTGTATAGCTTTTCTCTATCTTATCTATGTATTTTTCTTGTTTTGATGGTGTTTTACTTGCATTGTTTTTACTTATCTTTATTTGCACTGCTCTTTTTATCGCTGTGTTTTTAGTCCAACAGCACTTTGCACTTACTGTAACTTTAATCATATGCTGTATGTTGTTGTATGTGTGTGTTGTGGAGAAAGCCAAATCTGCTGCAAACCAAATCTACCCTTGGGTATTAATAAAGTTACTTTACCTTACCTTACCTTACCAAGAGAAGAGAGCTGCAGAAGGAATGTGAGTACTTTCAAAATCTGGTGTTTTTTCCCCTGATCTTGTCTCCTTTCAGACTTTAATGACAGACCTGCATATTGACCATGTTAATGGTCTAAATTTATGGAGCCAAACATATGCCAAAAAAAACACACACACACTACATATGTTAAATATTGTTCCTTTTGTATAGGAGGTCTGGTGATGTGTACCCACTGCTATGTCTGGATTATCCTATAATGTAACAATACAACAATTTGGGGTTCACCTCATAGTAGTCGCTAAATAACAGTACTTAACAGTGAGCTGCAAGAAGCGTGTTGCTCCTATGACCCACAGTATGACCACTTACATCAAAAACAAGACACTCCCTTAAAGAGCTGTATCTCCCACACAGTTCATTCTCCAATGATATACATATGTGACAGCTCTACTGTCATACAGGAACCATGTGCTAAACAATGTGCCACTGGAGTTCATCTACTTAAAATAATATTATAAACTAAAAATTCATGCAGTGGAGGTCTACAGAAACCAAGACATGCCAAAACCACAAGATCCACAATGGCACAAAAGCAAATTTCTCCCTACTTGTTATTTTCTGAAGTAAATTCTAGAAATGACTAGAGCCCCGAGATAGAGGTTCCCTCTTCCCTTCATGTTACATAAGACTCCTGACCCATTCATCCAGGTCTGAAAGAGCAGAAAGACAATTTACTACATAAGTGTTTATGGAGAGGTGCTTTAAGTGCCCTGAGTTCTAAATCAGGTTGGGGAGGGAGCCAGGGTTTGTGCAGTTAGTTGTATCTGTGATCCCTTATTTGGGCAAATGAACTTCATAGAGAATCTTACTGGCAGCAGAAGTCTGAGGAGTGATTTGTTGCAACAGTTTAGAGCCGTGGAAGAACAGGTAATACTCACAGATGAAGAAGAAAGGAGGCCACAGTCACTGATCAGGCTGATGTGGCCATTGTGATCATTCACAGAATCAACCACTGACTGACTACTGATCACTAAGTATGCATGAAAAAAGTGCACATCGGTGTCTTAATACGTTTTTACTCATATCTTCATAACAAACAGAAAACATGCAAAATGCAATCTGCATAAAAAACACACTATACGGCAAAGGTAAACAATGTAAGGCAAGCATTTGACAAAAGTCAACAAATACGAACCCATACAATATTACTGCACATAACTTGCTCTGATTGACAAATTGTTTGCTGCTAAAAAAGAAATTACTAAAATGCAAAAAATAATTACAAAAAATAAATAAATTTTATATATATATATAATATATATAATATTTTTTTAAATTTAATAAAAAAAAATCATTACCGACTTAGAGGGCATTCTAGATATAGAATGCCATATAAGTAGGTAATTAAGGTGTACGTAAAACCACCT
>JAPQRN010022139.1:0-25195 GCA_037367275.1 Coranthus polyacanthus | reverse complement strand
ACATAACATAACATAACATAACATAACATAACATAACATAACATAACATAACATAACATAACATAACATAACATAAAGTGACAAAACAAGCAGATGTAAGCGCTCCTACCTTTGTGCAGTGTAATTCAGGCATATGTTCCAGAAAAGGCACAGACTACATGGGCTGCCAGCTTCTCTCGAGCTGTAGTCAGAACCTTTCACTGAGGTCTTTTATAGCTGCAGACAAGAGCGAAAACCCAGCCTCCTCTCCACCTCTCTCTTCATTTATTTCCTCTGCTCATCCTCTGCAGGAATTCCTGCTTTCGCCACTGATAATCTCTTCCACACCCAACTATCTTCACACGATATTTCTCTCAGTGCCAACCACAAATGACATAAAGAGGAGGTCAGGTAAAAATCTGGTTGGATAAATCTGATAAACTGCACAGCCTGAAGCACGTGCCCGGACTCATGATTGTGAGCCCTGTCCAGCAGTCTTGAAATTGAGAGGCCGCTGGCTCCGGGTAACCGGTGTTTGTGCCAGATACTGGGGTGAACAGTTCATTCTATCGCGATGACCTCTCTTACAGCAGTGTTTAAAGAGTAACTTACAGCTGGAAACCTTGTTTCTCTTGTCCTGAAGTACTGTGTGCAGTCAGTCCAGAGTACATGAAACCATAACTCACAAGTACGTCCATAAGAGAGTAATCATAAAGAGACCATTTATAATAGATGATTAATTGATTAACCGAGAGAATGATCAGTAGATTTTGTGTGTGATCTTTGTGTGTGATTAAATATGTTTCGGTCTTCAAATGACAAATAATTAATAGCCTACAGTGGCAAACCTTTTCATTTATTCATGTTTAACATGTCAAGCATAACGAAAAAGAGCAGTTCTTAGTTTTGTTATTGAAGTTTATTAGAAACACACATCATAACAGTCAGTTTGAAATGATTATCAATAAAGAAGGCTTTATAATTTTCAGATGTGCTGTACGTGTCCAACACATCATTCTAACCCTGACAGAGAGGATCAATACTGTCCTTTTAACATTTAAATAAAAAATGAACATCTTCACCAACTTTGAAGTTTGTCTTTGAAGTGTCAGTGACATGACGAGTCTTATTACATAACCTTTAAAAAAAATGGTTTACAAATTGATTTTACAGACAAGGCGAAGGCAGAAGATGTACATGTAACAACAGAATAGAAAGTATGTACAAGAATGTACAATATTTTTCTGTCATCTGCTGCGTGAATCATGAATGGTGCTGCATGCTTCCCAAACGAAAATGTGTTGTATGTCAAGAATGAAGCCTGCACACCAACTCCTGCCCCTAAAACCTCAGCACTCGAAGGTTCGATCTAATCTTAACGTCTGACTTGTCATCATGTTTTCAGCATTCAGATAGGAATTTGATCTTTTGTGCGATTGCAAAGAGGCTGGCACCTGAACCACCATGTAAATATCCAAAACAAAAGCCTCTGAAGGCTGTCAAGTCAGCTAAGGTCCTTCAAGATCAAACAAACAATCTGCAACTTTTGGTATTTTCTTTATGTATGCTGTTGTCTGATTCTTACCTATGTTTATCTGGGTGACGTTTTAAAATATTGTTTATACTGTCGGTCTGAATAAGCATCATTTCCAAGTCACGTTGTTATCAACAACACACAAACAAACAGCACATGCACAAGAATCGCTTGTTAACGGATAATGTGAGCGCCGAGGGGTGTGTTTGTTTCTTTAGCATTTATTTAGTCATTAAGGACAATTACAGATGAGCAGGACTGAATGCTGCTGCAGACATCAGGTCATCGCTGAGGGAAGAAGAGGAAGAAGAGGAGACAAAAAGGGGTGGAAGGGGACCAGAGAAAGAAATTTAAGAAATATAGACTCTGTAAAGGAGCGATGACTTACGATCACAGGTAAAAGAACGTGTTTGAGCAGATTCACATCTATCCATGAACTTTTGTTTGAGAGTTGTTTGTAGTAAGCAACTAGTCATTTTCCGGATATGACTCAGACATCACACACCTTGTCGATCGTCTCCACATCTATCTTAAGTCACTCTTTACTCTAACTGGTGACAATTTATTTGTCAGTTTAACAGAGATTTCCCCAAAACAGTTTGACCAGACTAGTTTCACATGCCTGGTCCCCTTGGATGTAATAAATGAAGACACAGTAAATATACTATTTTATTCCAGAAAACCTGAAAATTATTCCATTAAGATAAATAAAGTACAGTATTTGCAGAAAATGCAGAAAACAGGCCAACTTGAGCGTTATTGATGTGTAAATCTTTGTTTCCTGAAATGCCTTCATTTAAATTTAATGCTGATATTTAAAATGTGTAAAGAAAACACAAGGAAGTGGCATTTTAGCAGCTTGAAAATAACACTTTAAGTTACAGCTCAGCTTAAGCATGACGAGCATTTGTTCATCGTGTTCTTCAACGGCAGGCAGTTAACCTGTCACTGCAGGTGAACCGACACTCAGATTGTTCCAAAATTTCCACTAACCTTAAACCTTCAAGTTTAGTGATTTATTGCTACAGCAGTCTTCCTAGATAACGTCTTCTGTTGAACAGACTGGATAGTTTTCATTGATTTACAACGCACTGTGATTATGTGGCTTGGTTGCAGCAGCGACATGAGAACTATGTCATTGTAATGCAGTCATATGAAGTACGTTATTAGTTTTCATTACATGCAAACCTTGTAATCACTTTACCTTGATCTTGTAAGAAATTTAGCCTATAAATTCTTCGTAATTTGTGTTTGACAGTTTACATACATCTGACGTAGGTGAAATTGGTGCATTCGCCTGCTTGGAAAAGAGTAGGCTGATGCTGACATCTTCTGGACGAAAAGAAAATTACACTTCAGCTGTGTTCATTTATCTTCCTGATCTCCTTCTTGGAAACACATTCCTCTGGATTCATCTGGCTGCAGACAGCTTCTTAACCAACAACTGTGTGCAGACCGAAGAGGATTAGCAATAAATATAACACACAAAAAAAAATCAAACCAAGCTACACTGAAGATCAGACATTTCTGCTCTGTTTTTTCTCCCGAAACAGATCAGACAAGATTAGAGGAGGCAGCATTTCAGTGTTTTCATGCAGCCAAACCACCCTCATGCACACACAAAACCAAAGTATGCCCCTATGTGTTTGTTTCTGTGCGTGTCAGTGTGAGTGTGTGTTTGTAATGGGGTGGTGGGTGGTGAGGGGGCTTCTGCCAGAGTCTATGGAACCTGATACTTGATGACTCCCCATCACAAGAATGTGAGTTTCCTTCTCTTGGAGCATCTGGCCCGACGCCCGGCCACATCTCCATCTGTGTGTTTTTGTGTGTGTGTGTGTGTGTCTGTGTGTGCGCGAGTGTGTTACTTGTTAGTATTTGCCCCTTTCTCAGAATGAGCGGCCTCTTTCAGCACAGTGAGACATTCTTTGTATGATCGTTGTCCGACTTGTTTTCTTAGTCTTTTGCTAACCTGCTGTCACTTTCATTTGCAACTTTGTGTAGTATTTGAAAAAGGAGCTCCTCCAGGATTTGAGCTAAAGAGACGTGACAGCTCCACTGTGGAAAAGGTGACACCGAAAACACATGAAAAAAAAAAGAGCCGTACATAAACATTTCGTACGGGTTAAATGAACTTGGCTATACGTACAGTTATTCACCAAACTGTGGCGATTCCATGAAAGACTTATTCATTTTAAGTCTCCATTATGCATTAAAAAGCAGCGTGTAAACATTCAACAAATGATAATGTGCGGCAACTATGATGCCTGCTTTTAAATATGTTTTACTATGTTGTTGCTCATTATGGGTGCCCACTATAGGAGTTGCAGTTGTTGACAAACTCACTAACATAGATTTATACCTGCTTACAACTACATTGGTGGTGTGTTATAAAGTGTTCATTAAATATTGATAAATGCTAAACAATGGGCTTTCTATTACCTAACTCTACTGTGAGCAATTAGGAAACCCACACAGCTACAGAAGAACAGCACAACACTTACCACTAACTCCTAGTTATGTTTCCTGGTAGTAAGTTGAAATATTATGAAAAAGACATAACAAAACAATATCTGTATCTGCTATATATACTCACAATATATCACAATCTTCATGCTTTGAAGAATAACTCAGTGTAAGAAATATAATGTGCTTGATATAACATGGATAACGTGCGAGCAGCTACACTAAAATGATTAAACTGCAGATGAGGATTGAAATAGATTTGCCAAAGTACACACAATTTAAAGTGTGCGAGTTTCAAAAGATTACAGACTCAATAGCATTAGTGTTTCAAACCATTTCCTCGTCTCTGATAAAAGCTGAATGAATGAAAATAAATAAATCACGTGTTGTCTCAGTGGAAATCTGTGTGTGCGCTCACCTTACTGTTAATCTGCTTTAACCCAATTTGACAACCATTTCTCAACGTTTTCTACATTCTCTGCATTGTTGCACATTAAGTGGACACAAATGGCCAAAAATGGTCAAATGTTTTGGCTCCTTTTGCTCATCGGGAGCTTCAGCCAAAGCCTCTTCGTGTAATCTTGCTATCTATGGAATTTATGAAAGTAATTCTTAGGATTTACAGGCAACAAATGCACTCAGCCCACCCAGATGTAATGTCAAGAGCCTGGAAACTGACAGTGAATGTACTAAACCTAACCATCAAATGTTACGCGATAAATGAGAGAAAGATCAAGTCCGAGTGGTGAGCGTCAGTGTAAAATATACATATACAGACAGGGGACGAATTAAAGGAAAAACAAAACATCAAGTGTTGGCATTTATTCTACAAGTCTGTGAACTCTGATGGAGGGATGGACGTCATTCTTGAGGATGATGTTCTGATGATGGAGGTGGAGATCTCTGTCTAACACGTTGGTCTTTCTCCCTCAGGTGTTCATTCACATGGAGATTGACAGTGGCTGTGAGAAATACTTGCTGATTATGTTTATTTTATGTCTCTTTGGCTTATTTTATGGTGATTTGTATGATGTTTGGGTGACCCGTCTTGGACACTCTTGTAAAAAGAGCTTTTTGATCTCATTCCTTTCGTGGTTAAATCAAAATGAAATAAAATTGTCACGAGTGCTCTATGGATGGTGGCACTGTCATCAGGTTTTTCCTTTAATTTGTCACGTCGTTAACCAAAATAGATTACTTACTGTCAGCAACCGGCACGATCCCATGTTGAAATACGTGGATTTACCCAGCTGATGGCTTCACTTACCATATTTTTCATGCCTATGCATCATGCATCATGTCACTTCTGTATTACTGTAATAATAAACTTTCAGCCGTTTACAATTGTTGCTAAAATAAGACAAGCTACAGTCCTTTTTCATCGGCCGCTTTACTGCACATAAAACCCGATGAATAAAACTGTTTTGCGCAAATGTGATGGACATGCAGAGAATATAGGTAAGAAGGAAATCCCCCTTTGGTATTACCACATGAAAAACATCATTAAATGTTTTTTTGCTCGCGCGCTCTGAAAAAGGTGCTGGTTTCTGTTTCACGTCTTTAACGTTCAACGAACCTCATATTCCAACACGATGCAGACGTTTAATGCTTGTGTATATGTATACGTGTGCATGTATGTGGTGTGTGTGCGTGGCAGCAATAGAGGGGGGGGGGGGCAGGTATGAGTGAAGACAAAGGCTCACTTGTTCACAGCGGTGCTTTATCCTCATTACACTACTCATTTGTTTATACTGTTAACTCTCTCACTTCCTCCATCCTTCATTAGCTCTCTCTCTCTCTCTCTCTCTCCCCAGTGACACATTAAGTACACAACCTTTAATCAGTGTTTACACTTTTGCCGCCCTTCGCTCACGAGTTGTTGTAGCTCAGACATGTTACTGTAAATTGGTCAGCACGTCGCGCTGGCAGCACATGCGGCCCTGCAAACATTTCGCATCTGAATCAATAATTCGAGGTGCGGCGCAAGATGGGGAGAATTTAATTTCAGACCTCCAAAAGAAAAATCAAGCATGATGAGGAAAGTGAAGGATGAAAGACGCTACCGGAGGGGAAGCACATTTCGGGGGCAGTGAGCTGAGGAGTTAACGGAGAAGCTAACTCTTGGTTCACAAAGAGACAGGCCTCCAGAATTAAAATCAGACAGACAGAGAAAATGGGAGCTGAAGGGAGAGATGAAGAGAATGAGACAGGGAGAAGGGAAGAAAGAGGGAGAGCGAAGGAGAGCAAAAGACAGAAAGTAATTGGTTCTATGATGGCTTCCAGCTGCATGGCACTCTGCCAAACCAACTCTTCATGACACGCACTCACACACGAACACACACACATACGCACACTTAAAGTCAGTAGTGCGCCGTAAACATAGGATCTCGGTAGTTTCTGACAATATATGTTAGCAGCTGTGACATGCTCAGTTGCTCAACATGAAAAATCCATTTTGTGACTGAAATAATGATCCGCAACTCTTTGTGTTCTGGAGGCTGAAAATGTGTAATATAAATTAAAATTATGTGTTTGTCCATAGTGGCTGCAAGTTTGAAGGGATTTTGGGATATGTTTAGAGTCATACAGCATCATGCAGCCGCCACCACTGGAGTGCAATTGATCTGTTCTATAGAGTCATTGCTGTAAAATATGTGTACATTTAGATGTCTGTGCATCTATTGCACTGTGTCCATCCAGGGGGGAGGGATCCCTCCTCTATGGATATCCATTCAAGTTTTTTTTGGGGAGTTTGAAGTAAGGGAGTTGAAGGACAGAGGCTTTGTACACTCATTTTATTGTAATTGTAATTGTACTTAATTTGCAATAGACTAAAGACTACACCAGCACGCTGTATTACAACAACAAATCATGCTTTAGACATTTATTAATACCTCAGTGCTATAATGATGTTTGTAGAGCTAGAAAACTATGATCAATTTGCGCTGATAAACGCCATGTTGTCAGCCAGTTTTACACATTTTCCTGCACGCGGGAGCTGAAACTCATCTGGATGACGGGGGAATCTGTTGGTGAAAAAACACTGACAGCTGATTAAGACACATATGGTCAGATGTAAATGTGTTTGGTGGTGATGTATGATTGTGTGTATGTTAATGTTGGAGACATCTGTTTGAGAGATAGTAAATTAGCAAGTTTCCCTGCAAGCAAAGTGACAGAGTGTCACTCAAAACAAATGGCTCATATGCAGACACACACACACACATGCACAAATATATAAACCCACATGTACTCGCACAAGACATCATAAACACTGAATAGTGGAAAGAAAGATTGTAAATAACCGTGGAGAAGGAGAGAACGACAGACTTACAAAAACAATTTGCAAACAGTGTGTACAAATTAACAAGCAAAATAAATAAAACACAAGAGAGTGAAATTTTACAACTATAGAAACATACACACAAACACCAAAAGTTGGCAACTTTGGACAAACAATTGGGCAAAGAAATGGCATCTCCAAGTAAAAAACCAAAAAAAAAAAGCCTCATAATGGGTATTGTACGAATCCAATGGCTGTAATCTTATCCAATTAAAACACTTTTTTGATCTTTAAAAGTTTGTGATTTCCCAAGTAAATTCACTGTCACAGATGTTTCTAGTGATACTTGACAAAAATACTAAAACAGAAATCATATGTCTTCTCAGCTGAGCTTGGCTGAAACATTTAACAAGACGGAGAAGGGGAAGTGAGTCTGTCAGCCAGTGTAACGGCTCATTTTCAGCTCTAATGTCTATTTCCAAGGAGAGTCTCTTTAACTGATATGCAGCTAACACTTTGCTTTACACTGCAAGTTGGATACGGGCTGTTCAGTAATACTGTAACCCCTAAAACAAGGCTTGAGATGGCTAATCCTTGTCTTGAGTCCATAAAGCCGTCTGCTGTTTGACATTCTCACAGCTTCTTTGCTCTCTTTTTCTTCAACTCTAGTTGCCTGGAGGCTTTATCCACTAAGTCAAAACATTGGCAGCCCCAATATTTTAATTCCTTTTTGAAAACTGATTTTCCCCTTTATGGCTTATGCTCATATGTTTTTTATGTGGCCGTGACTAGGAGAATAATGTTATTAGAGTCCAAGTAAAGACAAGAGCACTGTTTGGATCAGATGGCGCTTGATGAGGGTTGGAAAGAGCAGCTATACGTATCTCTGTGGCACGCCAAAACTCCCTCCCTCTCCCTCTCTGATGGACGTCCACTGCTCTGCTCTCAAACAGATGGTAGAGCCATTAGGAGCAGGGTCTTCAGAAATGAGAGAAGTAAAATTATTATCTCTGACATTTCAATACAGCCTTTAGTCCAAGCTTCCACGAGGGCTTCCAAATCCATTCAAGCTAATCTAGACCCCTCTTCACACAGCTTATCCTTCTCAAGGCTCTTCCTCTCTAAGCCCCTTGGATCACTGCTCGTCAGAATCATCTCAAACAATTTACAGTGTGTAGAGCACACCCATAACATAAAGACACCGTCATGTAATGACATTTAAGCCTTCAGACGCTGAGTGGAAGTGACTGTATCCATTTCTCATGGTGTTTATGCTCTCAGCAGGGGACGGGCCAAATCCCAGGCTACGGCATGGTAAATTAACATTGCACAAGTTGACTGGCCTTCACTTTTGCAGCAATATGAGCAGTTATCAGAATCACAAGAGAGAGTCTTATTATGCATGGTAGTAAATGACTAATCTTTAATGAGACCCACAGTTAACCTTTTAATGGCTCTTTATTAGACTAACGAGCTATGCCCCAGTGTGTGTGTGTGTGTGTGTGTGTGTGTGTGTGTGTGTGTGTGTGTGTGTGTGTGTGTGTAGAAGGGGGAAAAAAAACGTGCGTGTGTGCAGATATGTGAGTGCAGCAGTGAAACACTAATTAAGCTGTCGGATGGTGCAGCAGATTAGGCAGGCCCCCTGCAGAGTCTTCGGCCCCCGGTAGGCAAACAGGCTTCATCCCTCAGCCAGCCAACCCAAATACATCTCAGCGCAGCAGCACTGGAGCTCAGTGCTAACTACACATCTTTAGCCCAGCGAGGCTGGATCAGATGGCCTGCCAGAGCCAACAGAACGAGACTGCCGGGTGACTCAGAGAAAACGTTTGAGAGAGATGTAGCCTCAGCTGAAGGGAGATTATTAGCGATTCTCACAGCAGTATCTGTGGTCACACACAAACACACATTTTAACACACACTAAACATATTCATTTAAATTCAAATTGTAACTGCATTGCTTTTGAGATCATAACAGCCTACGTGTGCATTGGTTTCTTGTATCTTTCATCTTCCTCTTTCCATTTATTGCTTCCCTTTTATCTTCTGAGGTGAATGTGTGCATGTGTGTTTATATCTCTTTAGGTATATTGCTATGTGTATGCATATGTATAAATGCGTGGATGTGTGTGTTGATATGAACCCATGGACATGTCTTTTTTTACATATTACTGTCTCATCCATTTAAGGGGGATGTCAGTATTGATGTTGGGAAGATGCAATGACCCAATGATGCAAAATGAAATGCATTAAAACTAAAGTAACGAGAATGTTTTGAAAATGTAAGGAGGCTGTAGATAGTAAAAGTAAAATGTCAAAAAATAAATACTCAAGCAAAGTGCAGATACTCAAAAACTCTAAGTACAGTAACAAAGTATTTTGCACTTCCCACGTCTGGTGTTTACAGTAAATCGAGACATATTTTTCATATTCTGCTTTTACTTCCTCTTGTATATTTCCTGAGCCTCATTACAAGCATTTCAATGTACAAATCCACACTGACTTTTGTGCACATATATGCACAGAGTACATACAGCATGCACACGCGTAAACCTACACATGCAGTATACACAACATAAGCTGGTGTCAGATATGAAAAAATAATGAGAAGACTCCAGTGTCGCACACACAGAGCAACGGGTTTGTTTCATGGTTTGAAAAACCACAAGATTATAAACTTCTATGGTGTGTGTGTGTGTGTGTGTGTGTAATGTATGTGTGTTTTAAGCTGTAGTTCTTCACCACAAAAGGAAGGAAACTCTAGCCTTGGCTTTACACAAATAACAGTTAAAACTACTGTATGAGGCATGATAGTGCAAATGTTAAAATAACTAGCCTATAGTTTATTTGTTCTCTTTCTTTGTAACTCTCTCTCTCTCTCTCTCTCCCTCATGCACACAAACACATTCAAACCCCGGAGTGTTTTCAATCTATTTCTTCTCTTCCAACATTCACATCATCGCTGCATCACTGTGTGTATACAGCAATAATTCTGATGCATCTGCTCTCAGTTTACATAAATTAATGAGGTAAATTCTGTTCTTTTCCTTCTCTCTGAGTCACACTCAGCACTGAAAAGCATCTCTAAAGGTTTTTCCTGCAGCTCTAGCGGCTACATATTGGCCTGGGTTTAAATAAATTAAGAAAGGAGGTTGTGCACATTTCTCACAATATGAATAACAGATATTTTATGTGTCTCTGTTGGATTTGTGGGCTTTTCATCTAGGGTGGCCAGAGATTCTGATCTGCACAGTATTAAATATAGTTTCCTGTCCATGGGGAATGCTTCATGTTACTCCACCTTACGGCGTGTGAAACGATGAACAAACCACAAACAAGAGAAAAGATCGTTTGCACCTTTCAAGTGTTCAGAGTTTTAGATAGATTGCAACGACTTGAGCTGAAAACCATGTTATGTGTGTGCCTGCGCATGGCCTGCGTGTGACTGCAGCTCATCCTGGAGGATGCGAGGCTGCTCTCCCAGGCTCTTAAAATGGCCGCCTGGAGGCATGAAGGAATAGGGCTCCTTTTATTAATGCTACACCTTTGATTAATCTGAGCAAATGTGTTCCCCATCCAATGGCTGACAGCTCTGGGGCCGAGGCAAGGACCCCAATACACACACACACAAATACTGTCAGTGAGTGTTGACACAGTCCAGATGTTGGCAGTTCTGTTCCAAATGAAAGCAGGGCAGCCGGCCAACAACCTGAACCGCTCTCCCCATCAAATGATATGTTTACAATAATACTGTTCTGAGACTCAGGAGACACACGCACATGTGCACATGCATGTCAACACACACATATTAAGTGTATGCACGCAGCATGCGAGCGGATTCTCAAAGCAGGGGAAATGAACTAATGGAAAGCCAGAGTACCACATTGGGTGCAAAAGCGAACCAACTTGTGGTGGAGCAGAGAGAGAGAGAGAGAGGGGTGGAGGTGAGGTGGTGGTGGGAGAGTTTGGTGAGGCAGAAAGAAAAAGAAAAGGCAGAAAATAAAGAGACAGGGTGTGACAAATAGACTGATCAAAAGAGAGGGGCGAGTGATTATTATTGCCTTGTTTGGATCTGTATTTCCTCTGCCATGTCAGTCAGACAGAGAAAGGCAGGGGATGGAAAAATAATAGTGTAGTTATGTAATGTGCCCCGGAGGGCTGGAACTGAAACGGAGAAAAAAAAAAAATACCAACACTGGTTCAATGCAGAGGTGCAGGAGGTCAGACTGTACCTACTGTTCTCTGTAGTGCTGGTTCTTAACCACTTTCTGCCTTTAGATCCCAAATACTGTGGCCCACTTCAAAAGGAGAAACAACCAATTATCGAACTCTGAAACCAGACGCTGACTCTATTTTTCCTTTATCAGGCCATTTTGCTTGATTAATTATTGGTGACAGCCTAAAGGCTTCAAATATTCATTACGGCCCAAACGTTCATGCCTTTATCACAGCAATTAAAAACATGATAATATGCACTGGAGGTAGTTTTTCACATAACATAAATCATTTGGTAAACTTTTTTTCTCACAGCTGCCTGGCGGTCTCAGGTTTAGAAGTGTTTCTCTTGAGCTCTTTTTTTTCACTCCCTCACACACTTTTGTTGACACACCAAAGTGTCTGCACAGGTGTTTTTGTCTAATGACTGACTGAGACCATTTCTATATGTTGGTACATCACCAAACATCATCACATCCTTCTAATGAGCATCCAGTCGGTTCCAGTCAACTAATTCTAATCACACGTTTGCTCTCGGCATGTTACTCTTCACTGTCTCGCAGTGTCAAACATTAATGTGTACCTGACAGCTTGCAGCTTCACTCGACTTCATTACGTGAACACACACAACCCAGATAACCACATGCAGGCATGTGCATGTAGGCGCATATGATCAGAAGCAGGAAAAGATGGGATGTGCCTGGGTAAAATATATGAGCAAACATGTGGTACAGTAAATATCCTGTTTCATTCACTTTGTTGTTACTCTGTTCTGGACCGTTTCCTGGAGCAATAAAATCAGATAATATTCTCCTGTTGTCAGCCCGATGAAGACAAGCCTCTGCAGGCATAAAAGAAGTGAAACAGTCTGATAAAGAACTTAATCCATTCATCTGTCCCAACAAGACTAGACAACAAGAGAAGTGCCCCACTGTGCAGACGGTTTGTCTCAACTCATTAGGAGGAAGTTATTATTCAGATGGTAATGAAAGTATATATTTTAGGGGTATGGGGTGATGCAGCAGCCTCAGTCAGCTCTCCACTTATCTGAAGCCCTTTGAAATATTGCACTGTACTGTATCATTATGTCATGTTTATATGGAATAATGATTTGTTTACTGTTACAAAAATTGTTTAAAGAAATACTGGAAAATGGCTTAACAGCATCTCTCCTCCTCGGCCTTCACAGAGAAAGCAAAAATCTAAGAAAATCCAAATTATAGAAGAGAGTTTTTGCTGTCGGGAAATTCCTATTTCATCCTTTAAACAGCATGCAGAATCATCTAGGTTGGCCAAAGGCTGTCTGTGGATGTGTGTGTGCTCTTGTAGCAATCATTGTGAGAAGCAGTAAGAATTTTTTAACCACTGAAGTGAGGACCTGACCTATGAAGTGAGCGCTTTTCGGTCGGTCCTCGCCTTCAGATGGACCTTCAAAAGAGTAAGGGTTAAGACTTGGTTCTTGAGTTAAAGTCATACAATGTAATATTTCTGTCTTAAAATGTCTAAAAATGACTAGGCCTATGTTGTATGTTTTGTTGGCTTGCATTACATTATATCAAAACGTTACCAAAATGTTCGTACACAGAGATATTTAGGATTTTATTCAGTGTATTCACGTCTGTCAATTGTGTCATATCCCTTCTACTAATGTTACTGTTCACTATTTCATTAGAATGAACGTAATGTAATGTGGATAAAAAACTTCAGCACATTGCCTCGTCTCTAAACATGGTCCGAGATCGCATACTACGCACTACCTTCTGAATCTGTGTACTATCGCTCAGCATACTTATGTGTAGTAAAAAGTAGTATCTTTTCAGACAAATTGTTCAGGGAGCAAATATCATCGCTGCCTGATAACCTCCTAGACCTCCTTGAGCCCACACTTCTTCCCAACGTCATCTGCTACTAAATCTTTTTCATTTTTTTCTTACACATATTCTTTTGGGCAAAAAAAAAAAACGGGAGGGAAACAGGAAACAGGAGAGAGAAGGGGAATAACATGCATTACGCAGTATGTGCTTTGCCAGGTGAGCTACCAGGACCGACTTCTGCTACGTCAGTTATTATTGTTTTGATTGAGAGCCCCCTAGTGGCAGAAATTACACACTGTGAGTTTACGGTTTGAATTAGGTAGGTTAGCAGGGTTGCGTTTTGGCATTCATTTGTGATGGTTAAGGTTAGGATAAGTGGTTGGAGAATGAGTTCCTCACGCTGCAATTTCTTGCAAAAATTTGTGTATGTGTGTGTGTGAGAGAGAGGCTGACAGAGAAATATTCATCATTTTAAAACATGAAATGAATTATTGCTGTCATTAAAGAAAAACCCATTAAATATCAATCAACAATGTCCTACACAAAAACACTTGGCAAAAACTCTCTCTTTGCTCTATTAGATCCAAATACAGTAATTTAAAGATTTTATTAACAACATAGGAATAAAAGTCTTAATATTGCAGATA
The DNA here is from genome assembly GCA_037367275.1 of Coranthus polyacanthus. Taxonomy (NCBI): domain Eukaryota; kingdom Metazoa; phylum Chordata; class Actinopteri; order Kurtiformes; family Apogonidae; genus Coranthus; species Coranthus polyacanthus. The sequence continues at coordinate 11,263 of JAPQRN010022139.1, read as the reverse complement.
CTCAGAGACAAGACTGAATTTGTGGGTAATATATCACTGAAGCAATATAATATTTGTGCAAATTAGTTTTGGAGGATTGTACTTTACCACAGAGCTTGCAAATGCCTGGCACTGCTGAAACATATGGGATGAATTATCTGCACAACACTGAGGAAGAGGGAGAGACAGAGACGAGAGGAATATTTCCACTAAATGTTAAACTCAATAACTGAGCGTTGTCTTTTTATTTTGCTGTTTTCGGCCTTTTGAAACTGCAGCGCTCCATTCTATCACAGAGCTGATGGAAGTGTAATGAAGTGTGGAGGAACAGTGCCAGCTTCAGCAGAAATGCCTGTGGTTCTGCCTTCCAGCCCAATACCAACAATGCAGCAGACAAACGGTGCGGATGAAAACTAACGGCGGAGTTGAAATAATTTTTTAATACGGAGACATGCTCCCTGTGCGTCACATAATCTCATCCACTAAGGGGTGTGTGTGTTCGCTACAGGGGGTCCATTAATAAAATATGACTGTATCATATAATAGACTAGTCTGCCAAATTACAGGAGACAGAGAGACAGCTTATTAGGAGGATTGAGGGGGAGGTGTGTGTCTGTGTGTGTGCGTGTGTGTGTGTGTGCGTGTGTGTGTGTGCGTGTGTGTGTGTGCGTGTGTGTGTGTGTCTGTCTGTGTGTGTGTGTGTGTCTGTGTGTGTGAGATGGAGCCTGAATAGAGAGATTAAGTGGCCTACTCTCATCAAAAAGGCACATTACCTAAGTGTTGGCATCATTAATAAGACTCAGGCAGAGCCAATCTGCTAACAAAGGCTCTAACTGTGACCAAGGAGACATAAGAGAGGTGGACAATTACTCTCTACTGTGCTGAGGAGATTCATTTTTTTATGTATTTCTGCGTGTGTGTGTTTTTTTTTTTTTTTTTCACTCGCTGCACCAGCACCTATACATAAGCCTATGTACAGTATGCAGGTATTTACATATATGCAGGCAGTTACAATAGCCACACATGTTTGTGCACAAACACACACAAATCACACTCTCGCACAAAACAGGGCACTGCTCTAAATCCAAGTCAAACTGCAGTGAGTCACACTGTCACCGTGGCAACAGTGGCCGGCTCCATGCAGAACACATTCTGTCATATCTCTGGCATTTTCTTTGAGCGTCACATCGACATAACTTCCAGCCACAGTCATTCCTGCTCTGATCTCTTGCGTGGATCAATGAATAAAGCACCGAGGTGTGCGGATTTGAACGCTCTGAGGTCATAGTTCAGATTCTTATCATTCAAATACTGAACGTGTCTCATCTTCTTCCTCCTTGAACTGCATTTGTCGACCTGCCACACAGACAGACAGACGAGGCGCGTGGGGTGATGCTCTCTGTCCTGTGGGTGTGACATGAGCCTGATGGTTTTGAAGGGTTTGAGTCGCACTGATATGTTTCACCACCAGATGGTGTCTCCCATCACTGCCATAACTGAGCACTGGAGAAAAGGAGATGAGGGAGGGGGAGCGATGAGATGCCGCCTGCCCTATCCATCTTAATAAACCCAAGGAATAGTCACCCTCTGAAAACACCAACAGAGATAAATTGAGGGACTGCTTAGTTAGTCTGCCCTGTTTTCTTGGTGGTCCGTGTGTGTCAAACTTGCCTCAAACAGTGACTGATATTCCTTCTCTCGTGCGGCCTGACTCAGAACAATCAATGTGAAACTTGGAGAAAATCTTTTATGGCTGGTTGGTCTACAAATTAGCCATGAAAAAACAAAAATCTTTCATTTCTGAATTGAGTAATCTTCCGCAAGAGGATTTTTTTGTCATTTACTCCTGTGCTGAGGGCACACTGAATCACTAGGAATCTACAGCGAGAAATCTAAAAGAGATAATTACACACAGGCATGAACTTCTGTGCAAATACAAGTAGCTTCCTGGCCCAAAAGTCAAAATAATAAAAAAAAAAGCTAATTGAACCAGAAATAGCAAAGAGAATGGTGCATAGAAAACTGTAGACTTCCTGAGCCTTAATGTTGCTTGTGTAGCTATATTCTAAACTGTACTTGTGTTCTTCGACTACAATCTGGAACAATCATTGGCAGCAGGTTTAGATTTTTCCACAGATTTGTCCTTTTGTCTTCCACAACGGTGCTACGCATACAATAAGCAATACGGATAAATGCAAGTTTGAGAAAGTGGATAGAAATTGATGCAAAGGAATGACATTTTGAGAGTATAAGTTAAAAAAAAACACTTCATCCTATACTCCAGCTCAAAGCAACAACTTCGACATCATCAGCATGTTGGTCCTCAGTTGGTCGCCATCTGTAATGTTTGCGCGGTGTGTCAACATTTGACCAGGCGCAGCGGACAGACATGCTCAGTAGGAAGTTCAATAAATTAAGGGTTTTTTTTATATTTTGCTGTTTGCCGGTCCAACTTGAGCAGAACAATCTTGGCGTGACTTTTTTGACCAACTTGATGTGCAGTTAAAGATCTGACGTGCACCTCTTCAAAAAGAAATGTGAGTATGTTTGTGTGGACTATACAGACACTGTGCGAATCATACTTTTGGATGCAGTTAGTTACCGCTAACTCTAACTTCTTCATTCCGGAGGAAGCTGGTCCGCAGGGGATTGGGGGGGGGAGAGATACTCCCGAATTTTTGTGTAAGTTTGAGAGCAGTAAACTCAGAAGCTCCTGCTAGAAACCACAATTTATATGTTCCGCTCTCCTCCTACTCTGTCTCAGTATGAGTTCTTCCTCTGCTTTTTCATTACCCTCACTATTTCCAGAATCATAACACCAATCACTTATTCAAATATTATTCTCTGAGGACTTCTAGAATTTTACTGAAATATTTCCGCCTTGCACACGTCAAGGCTTCATTGAAATATAAATTCCATTTCTAATGCTTTACTTTTTTGACCAGCATGGAGGCTCCATCCACTGAACTGATCTATCGAAGTGATGCCTTCATGTTTTTGAAGTCATAACTTGTATATGTGGTTGTGTGGTGGAATATAACTAACTACTTTTACTCAAGTGCTGTAAGTACAAATTTGAGGTACTCGTACTTTACATTTTATGTTTCTTTATACTTAGATCTCAGAGGCAAATATTGTCCTTTTTACTCCATTACATTTACTACAAGCAACTTTAATTAGCAATTAATTACTTTGCAGGTTGATATTATTAGTATAAAATCAAAATCAACTGATAAATCGTGATGTATTTTTATACATTAGGCTGCCCACCAGTAAAATGAGCCCCATCAATACTAGTTGCAACATTAAAGATGGACACATTAATGCATCAATAACTATAACCCAGTTATATATATCATTCTGAAATGAGCTGCTCCACAATATTACTTTTGGAACTTTGAGGACATTCTGATGCTAATACTTTCTTACTTTTAATTAAGATTTTGAATGCAGGAGTCAAGTAAAATATCTGAGTCCTCCCCCCACCTCTCTGTGTGTGCTTCTGTGTTATCTTTGTACCTGCAGTAAAAAGAAGGGGACTGAACATCACGTTAAAACTGGAGAGACAATCTTTTCACATCAGACTGACGATCCCGTTTTTTCCCTTTTACGTAAGTGTAACTCAAGTCTCAACGGTACATCCTTCATGCAGGATGTGTTGAGCTGTTTTATCATGATCACAGTCCCAGTGATCAATCTCATCCTTCTCCTTGAGCCGGAGGTGGAGTGGGGCCATGTGGGCTCATTTACAGGCATCAGTAGAGAGTGATTTGGGTGCAGCCCCACTGCAGCCTTGACTTCCATCAGAGGGGGGATTTTTCAGCTCCAGCTTGGTGGTGCCAACAGTTCTATCAGCACCACTAGATACACTGAGACACATTTGGGCAGCTCACCCTGCAACCATGGTAACAGAAGAATTTTACTAGTTGGCAGCAGCCAATAGTGGGGCACTTCCCACTCATCTCCGTCCAATAAGAACACAGCCTGCAGCCCAACCCACCTAGAACTGTCACTGATGGGCTAGTGCAGGCAGGATTTAGAGATGTAGGCTTGGCTAATGAACAAGTGAGAGAGTTTAGGTATGTGTGCATGCGTGAGAGTGACTGAGTGAGGCTGTAGCATAATCTGATGAGGATTCCCTCTCTGTGAACCGCAACAAGCAGACACATTGTGGTGTAGTACTCATTAACTGAGACCATCTGACATTCAACACCAATAGTGCAACAAGCCGTCCTGTCATCTCACTCCCACATGTTCACATGCATGCTGCACACACACACACACACACACACACGGTCATAGCGCTGATCGGCATGTGACAAGGCATTCCTTCAGGGCATTAAATCAATTACAATTTCTCCAAAGAATAAGATGATAAGTACCACCATGAGCTGTCAATAAAGTCATTTATTATTTCACACAATGGATAACATGAACAACTTCAACTGTAGTTCTTCTTAATAAGTGCTCAACGCTGCCAGCCAACAGAAGGGTAGCAAAAGAATGAGCTTTTCTTTCTGAGGAAAGAGAAATTAAAAAACAAAAAATTAACCTACAAGATCATGAAAGATAAACATGACCAAAAGCATGCCAGCGGACATGGATATACATATATATTGCATGTATATATGTGCTTAAGACATATATCTGTATGCCAGCAAATGCAAATACAAAATATATGTGTACATTTACACATACATACTGTGAAGGATATATGCATATGCATGCGCATCTAGTATTTACTCTATATGTCAAATATTTGCAGTTTTTAATATTCATACAATGTACAAAAATGCTTCATGAATTAAAAAATTCATTACAAAAAGAAACATATCAAACAATGTACAAGTCTTGCTCCAAATTCAATTGAAATTCAACTTTCGGCTTGTCTAAAATATTTATGCATACAATCAAGTTGAGCATGCAAATAAAGGAAACCCACTCTAGAAAAAGGTTCAAATACACTATGTATACAAACTAAAATATGCCCACACTGTTAGAAGAGCTCACTTTGTGCTCTAAAGAAGTACATTTATTGGTTTTCTCAATGATTCATCTGCACTTTCAGCTTTGAACAACATTATAGCTTAGAACTGTAAAGGATGCTGTGAGGATGACTACATGTACATTTATGAGGCTCTGTCTCACATGACACCCATTGGGTGCCATTATATCCCATCCTAGTTGCTGTAGTGAACTGGTGAGGGTGGACTACAGTAAATTTACCCCAACCACTGATCTAAGATCAAATACTGCTGCATTGCCCTTGATAAGAAGACCAAAGACAAGTTGAAAGATCCCAACATCAGTGCTTTAGGGCCCTCCTGTAGCCACTGGTCCAGACTGGCTGCTAAATACAACACAACAGCGATGTTGAACCCTCTTTACAGCCACATCCCCACCGCAGTCTCTGTGTAGAGTGAAAGCTCTGGATTAGGACAATACTTGTCAGTGTTAGAAGGCACCGGAGCATTGGCTGGTAGGAAAGACAGACAGGACAAACAACACCTGGGGTCTTTAACTCTAGCATCAGAGACCGCTGACTGACCACAGTATGGAGGAGTAAGCTGCCAAGCGTGTAGTCTCTACACCTCACGGACCACATATCTAGACCTCATCTTCGCCACAACAGACTGCAGACCCACAGAAAGTCATCTAGCAAAGCAAGGTTAAGCACACTGACATTAGGATGAGTGTATTTTTGGCTATTTCCTCTGAGAACTCCCTCCACACACAACCCTCTTGCTTACTCTTTATGCTACTGCACTGCCCCAGCTGGCTGCAGGCAAAACTGCTGCAAATCAGCTGGGATTCCTATTTTTGGTAGAATACACTACAGTAGGGCTTTTATGCACCAAGAACTTTTAAAGGCAAATTATTTCACCGTTTAGCAGTCTGTGCAATTTAATGGACTGGAACACTGACTGCACAGCAGAATTTGTCAAATAGAAAAATGTTCAAATGTAAGTTTTCTTAGGTCTAGAGCAGTCTTAACAGAGAGAGAAGGTCTACTGTGGTTTTAGGAGACAGCCTCAGCCTAGCCAAGCCCAACCGGTATCCATGCAGGATGGACATACTAACACTATTTACAACAAACACTTCAATACTGTAGTTTTACATCTGGTTAAGGCTGTACTGCATAGAGCTGCAGTAACTATAGTTTTCATGTAATGATAGTCACTTTCTGCACAACTTATTACAAATTATTACTGGTATTATTCACAATTCTTGTAACATGAATTAATTTTATTCAGTAAATAAGACCACTTATTTCTCTTTGTCGAAGGGTGGACCCAGAACAGAAATTCCTTTTAAGGTCATTGCCAGGCACGGCCTGATGCATAGCAAACAACAATGTATGAGAATGTGCTTTCCATGACAACCTCCTCTGTTCTTTTTCTGCCCAGCACATAAAGAGTTATATGTTGTAAATAACTAGTCGTATACTGAGCAGAATAAGTGATCTTTAAGTAGATATTTAGGACACTGAGTGCAATCAAATCTCTCTGGAAAGAGACACATCTGATACAAAGTACCTTTCCACTGGTGGAAAGCCAATACAAGTCAGAAGGCCAGTACATGATGTGTATTTAATAGAGTAATATCATCTTCAGCAGTCCAGAAACCTAGGAGGAAGCTGACAGACTGACTCAGTGCCCGCTGACAGAGGATGCTGACTACGGAAGCTGTGAAGAGACAGAGGCAGTGTCAGGATTCTGATGACTAAGACACCTGCGTCGTATGCACAATCATGAACATTTTGGATCAATTTCTGGGACACTCTTTGCCACTGTATTTTTCTCAGGTCGAATGTAATTGGTGAGAGAAAGAAACATAAGGCACAAGTTGAACTGCTGCAACTGAGAATCCCACCCCGCCCAAAGAAAAACAGAATCTCCTGAAACAAAACTTGAACATAGTTGCCAAAGAAACACTGATCCATTGCTTATATTATGAAATACTTAATTGAGAAAATACCAACCACTACCCAAAGCCACAGATACTGTAAATAGAGTTTAACAAAGGCTTAACATATTGACACAAAAATCCAAGATGGCTACATTCTGAGTGCACATAGGAATGCTTTACACTAGTGCCAACATGGTGGAGAGTTTGTCAAACTCTGATTTTAGATCATTTTAAATAATACATCCTTACACTGAATACTGAGACTTTGGTTTCTAAATCTAAATACTGTGTTTCTGATTTACTTTCCAAAAATATTTCTAAGGATATGGATTGAAAATCATGTTAAATAGAAAGACTGGGATTAGCTTTTCAAAACACTGACTGTGAGCCCTCTTCAGCTGAACTGTCCAATCTCGAGTCAGACTGGGGCTTCGGTTTGACGCTTTTGGCTGCGCAGCCTGCATATACAAATTGATTAAAATAATGCATGCTCTCTGGAATGGATATCACCACCACAGAAGGCCAAACATAAGGCTGGAACAAGCATGTAAGTGCTGCATTTGATTGATGCAAGTGTATGTTTTCTTTTATAGTGCATTAAACCAATTTTAAGGTTTGCCAAAAACACACCTGATATTCTCTTGTACGCAATGCCCCCTGGATATATACACAGTAATGAGTGTATGAATGAATATGTGGTTCGATCTGTCTGAAAACAAACTTGTCTTGAGTCGCACCCATGTCTGTTTTTGGTTACAAAACAATACACAACTTTCATTGTCTATGGTACAACAAATCTGTTTGATATACTGTATGCCAGTACATGTCTATGAGCTGGTTTCCCATTTTACAAGGCAGGCAATAGTGGACATTGTTTCTATGTACAGTCTGGGACAATCTCATCCACCATATTGCCTTTATTTCAGTGCCCAGACAGGCCTGAGCAGGGAGGGAGAAAAATGAAGACAGGGTTAGGCAGAGGAACCAAAGCAACGGGAGATGTAAAAGATGTCTGGGAGTAGATGAGAGGACAAAGGGGGATGGAGGTGAGCGGCTAAAGGATTGGGGCGAGTGTGGAGCAGGAAGGGAGACGAGAGGTGAGGGAGGAGCAGCCAGAAAGTATCCGTTACTCCTCAGAGAAAGCAATAAAGCATGGAAGGTAGAGATGATGCTGAGAGCAAAAACAGGGATTAGTAATTGGGTAAGGTGGCTTAATTACTGCTGTTTTATCCCACATCTTTGACAAGCTTCCTTAGAAAGGCAAAAATAAGCAGAGCTGCACAGTTTTATATAACCATTCCCCTTCCCCTTGCTGGTAAATATATGGCTAAAGCCACATTCAGATACAGTATCATAAAGTACCATACACATCACTGTATCAGATACATAAGAATCACATATTATCCTACCCTATCATAAGTACCACACACTTTATAGCATTAGATTCAGTATCAAATAGTACCATATAGTGCCATATTAAATGAAGGTCCAATGAATCCTTAAAAGGCTCATATCTGGTTGGGTTTAGCAAACAGAGGGATGGCACTGGGAGTGTCCCCTCCTTCTGTTCCTCCACTGACCATCTGTAGTCCAACAAATCAGAGGGGAGAAACAAATCAAAGTGCACCAAGGAGTCCCAGAATTAAGGGCACTGCATCTGTAGGGATGAAACAGCACTGACTCCTCTAACTGCGCTCTGTTTGGTTAGGGAGTCGTTTTCTCCTGCAGGACTATTAACTAGAAGGAGCCCATAACTCGTCCCTGCTGTGGCCCCTGCCTCTGCGTTTCCCGCCTTTTGTCAGCGGAGGCACAGCCCGTGCTTGATGCACCACTGTCTCAATTGTTGCTGAGATGGAGTCGTGATTGGAGAACTCCAGAGGCTCAGGGGTCAAGCTCGGCCTGAGACTCTGTCGACCCGGCAGGTCATCACACCTCTCCAGAACAGGCATCCCCAGAGTCCTCCCATCAACCCTCCGACTGGCCAACATGTCCAAACCTCTCCCGTCAGCCCGGTCTTCCTCCCTTCTATTGACCGGCTCTGATTCTTCTAGGGGTTGTTTACGGGGCCGTCCTGGCCGCCTTTTGATGACATTGTTTCCCGTTTTGGCTTGTCGCTGCAGGCGCTTGGCACGGAGGATCTTCTGCACATGCTCAAAGTTCAAAGAATGCATCCTCCTCACATCCTTCTGGATCTGTTCCACCTCGCGTCGCTTATATCTCCGCTTACTGGGAACACCTGTGAGAGGAGAGAGGAAAGAGCAAGTGAGCGTGAGTGAGGTGAAACATCGCAAGGTAAATAAAACACAAAACAAGGTATATAAAGAGAAAGCACTTTTCAAGCTTGTGGTTAAGTCAAGATGAACAGCCTTGGAAAGGCCAGGAAAGACATCATGCCAATTTAGCTCATGTCTTTTTTTGCTTTGAGAGCTTCCTGCTAATTTTGACATATTCATGTAAGCCTTTCAAAGCCCAGCTGAGCCAGGAGAGCAGATCCTATCCTGTAATTGTCTACAAGAGAGCAGAGAGGAGAGGGGAGAGGAGGAGATCCCATTCTGCTAGCAGGAAACCCACAGAAATGTCTCCTTCAACCATTTAATATGTCGCTACACAATAACAACCTTGTGCATCTGGAGCACAGGCTGCCAAAAAGCCACACACACATATTGACACACTTATCTACATGCACATAATCACACACACAGATACAAATGCAAACACACACATAACCTTACAGTACACACACATGCCTGACATGCACAACTACAGAATTCAGCAGTTCAGAATGGCTGAGCAGAAGAAACTGGAGCCATATTGTTTCCTTCACACTGGTGAACTGGGCAGTATGCCCTTTACATGCTGTTCTATCCTTTCTTTCTTCCCTCATTCCCCATTCCCCATCACTCTCATTCTCTTTTCCACTCGACTCTTCATAAGCAGCAATATGCTACTCTCTAATTTTCAATTAAACTGGTAACACTGCACCATTTCATTTCCTTCTCTATTTCACAAACTCCTTCCTGGTCTTGGTCTGTCTCTGTCATTCTTTTTGTTTCCCATCTCTGTCCCATTTCTTAGTTCCCCCCTCCTCTCTGTCTGGGCAATGTTCCCGGGACTGAGACTGAGCCACAGCCAAAATGGAGGAAAAGCACAATCAGCCACCAGTCCCCAAGCAGTGTGCACACAACATGCTAGGTCGCTTTTAGGGAGCTTTTACTCCTTTTGCCGGATTCCCTAACCAAACTCATTTCTTCTTTTCCTCCAGAATCCTGCTGATATTGTGTAGCAGGTTTCTGTGGTTATCTATCACTTTAGGACATGCATTCAACCAAAACTGATCTAAATTTTATACAGTTTTGGCAGGCTTGGAAAACAGGGAAATTAACTATCTTAGCTTCAAAAGCTTCAAATACCAACAAGCTCACACAATATTCGATATGTGATGGCACCATACATCGTTTTAACATCTAAATTCAGAATGTTAAAGTGACAATTTACAGCTTTAGAGTCTTGGAGGCCCAGGGTTTACTAAGGGGAGATAAAGAGGGACCTGACCAGCCGCCATTTAAGACTCAGGGGAACATCTCTCTCTATTGTTGCTGAAGAATTCAGGGCAGACAGTGAAATTAGTCTAATGCAGAAAGCACTAAGTAGCAGTAGTTTATGAGCTGTATAGAAGTGTGCACATGTACGGCTCTCTCTCTCTCACATACACACACACACACATACATACACACACTACAAAGTAGCAGAAATTTATGAGCTGCATACACGGAACATAAAACCGGTGACCTTCAGCAGTGTGAGGGGCCGTATAGCACTGAAGACCTGTTTCTCTGTGGAATAGGAAGTCACTACTACACAGAGATAGATACATTAAGTGATTCTGGATGTATTACTGTGTGTGAGTGCATGAAAGGGCATACATGCGCTAGAAAGTGTTATATGGAAAGAATTTTTTCTCATTTCAATAGAGGATGACTGGCTTTTATGCATATATGCATGTGAAAAATGTATGTCAGCTGCAGTTAGACCCACTGATTAGGGAAGAAATAACCATCTAACCACACACACACACACATCCTAGAATAAAAATAAATCAGTTTACATCAGAACATACTGAGTATATTAAGGGATTATTTATAAACACACAACTGCACACTTAGAGAGTATTAAGAATTTTACATTTGTATCTGTAATTGTGTATCTGTCTGTGTGTCTCTGCCTGCATGTGAATGTACATGTATGGTGGCGCTGCATGTGTATACACACGCGCCCATGTTTTAATTGGACTAAAGCTGTGAAGTGAAGCAGTAAGTCATGGTAGAGGAGGGGCAGAGGGAATGGGGAAAGGAGAGGGTACTGGGTGGGGGAAAGA
>JAPQRN010022135.1:0-12132 GCA_037367275.1 Coranthus polyacanthus | reverse complement strand
CACATTGTGCTTTAAAAGTGACTTTGGGTAAAAGGCCTGTCCGTATTTTTGTGGGTTGTTTTTGTTTTGTTTTTTTTTAGAACTGGATGAAAACATATCAGCCTATTATTATAATGCATTTTCCATTATTTGTCGATTTGAACTCCTGACTGCTGTAAGTAGGGTCGTCATGGTGATCTTGGGTGGCTCAGCAGCACAATATGTGTTATTAGCCCAGTAGATATTACTGTGGTGGTCTGCCGTAATTTCGTATTGAACTGAAAATATGAAACGAAATGTTTTGCGCTCTTGCTTCAGTTAAGAATCAGTGACTGAATGGTCCGATGACTGGGTCACTGTAGTGAGGAAATCTGAACTCGATGTCTGCACACCTAGATATGACAGGTGCGCTGAAGTGAACTCCGAAGACAAGAAAAAAGAAGCTCCCACACACGGTCTCGCTTCGCTTGGATTTATTTTACAATGTTTCGGTCACTTTGACCGTAATCAGGTAGTTAATCAGCGGCAGGAAAGCATCCCTGCAAACTCCTGCAGGTTAACGTAGACTAACCGAACAATTCTAGTCCTGACAGACTCTAAAGAATCACCATAAACAGACTTAAATATAGACAAGCCTAGCAACATTAATGCTAATAACCCATGATGCAATGCTCTCTGTAAAATGCCACTGTACTCGGGGCCCATTTAACATGAGCGTTAGTGGATTACGAAGGTTTATTTATTTATTTAATGACGCGATCTGCAGGATTCCTCTGAAAAGCAGATCATAAGACAAATTCAGATAATTTAGTGGCAAACGCTGCTGGTTGTACGGCCCCTTGTGTTCGGCTCGTCAATACCGCAGCGCTGCAGGATGGCGCTTATTGCGACAGCCCGACCCGTTTGCAGCTGAGCGTGAGGTTTCGACGCGAGGAAAAAGCAAACTTCCAGCATAAGATTGATGCTACCGAATTGACACGACATCTCTGCTTTCCTCTACGCCTAATTCACGAGTGAATGATTGACGAGTCGAACATTTTACGGTCAGGCTTTTTGTATTGCGCATATGAAGATCAAATCATTACCTAAAGAATTCAGTTTCATATATTAGCAAACCTCTTGAATCATGAAATGGGAATTATCAAGGAATCAGTGTTGATAAAACTTTGTGAATTGCATAACCTACTATACAATATTTTTGATTTTTATTTTATTTTTTTTTAAATTTAGGAAAATGTTCCATTTCTCTCATCTGTATTAATTCCTTTTTATTCATCACCAGTAACATTTCTAATACCTTATTAACCCTAAAGTGATGGACTGACTTCAGGGTTGAAACACACACACACAAAAAATACTAGACCAATACAACATGGACCTTTTTTTATTATCCCAGTGTAAAGATATGTACACACCGAATGTTTTGACTGTTTATTTAGTAACACTAATTTTTACTGCATGCAATACTAATATGTGAAGACACCACAGGCTGCACTGAAGATGTGCTTTTTAAAATGTGTTAAAATAATCGCATTTTCCCTGGGTGGTTTCACGTCTACGTTATTATGAGGGGGAGAAAAAAAAATCTCTTCTCTTGCGTATTTCCAAAAGATATTATTTAGGGTGATTTTGAAGCATCTGCTTCTAATGGAAGCCTGTGAGGAATCTGAAGGATGCTGCACCAGAGCCACTGATGTCTGGAGGGTTTTATCTGAGCGTGATGCCATGTGTAGCGAAGTGGCCGCCGCCGCCGCATTTTCATCTGGGCAGAATCTGTGTATTTTGCTCAGTGTGTTTCGCGTGTTTGCCTGTTTTTATTGAAGATCAAATTACTAAACCGCCTGGGGAAGGCAGTTTACCAAACTAGTTTGTTGCATAAGTAAGGGTTTCGTCCTCCGGCTCCTCATAATTAGTTCATAGGTATTGCTGTTCGCTGATCTTCTGGAGTGAAATATTCAAGGGTTAGTTCAGATTGTTTGAAGTGAGGTTGTATGAGGTGCTTATTCATAGGTATATGTATTACCTGGTGGGCGTTTCTGAAGTGGTTAAAATACCCGTTTTGCGTCCGGCTCCGTCTACAGCAGCATGTTTTGCTTCTCTGCTGGTCTCTTGTGCGCTTCTCCAAAACGAGGCCATGCTGATTGCGTTCTACTGTACATAATAGACTAGTGCTATGGACTCGTACCTCAGGACTCTCCTTTTCTAAATGATCCATAACTCTTTCTCGGGCCGAGTCTTGACCAGAGATTCGCAACGAGATGAGCTGAGAACTTGCAGCAACTCGCAAAGTGCACGTCTGCATCGTTCTGACGGCTTCCAGTTCAGTCCAACGTGAGATGGTGTATCGTTTCCATAGCAATGACACTGCACAGCACCTTTCTCACTGCAGGCTTTTCAGTAGACGGATAGAATACGTAGCACCTTGGAATATGAATCAAGACGGTGAGAGTTATTTACTACAGCTGCATTTCTGGTATTGATGAAAACGGCCGAGAAGGTCGAGAATTCCTCTGATTTCCAGAGCAGTTCTGCCGTCGAGAAGTTCCTCTAATAAGCAGAGAAAATGGCAACTATTGAGACATGATTTCCCCAAGGTAACGGTGAGATACAGTCCATAAACACTAGGAAAAACATACACCATACACTACGCTGTAAAAGCAGCCACTGGTGGTTTGACAAGCTCGGTCTCAAGCGGCACTTTGAGCTGGTTTCAGTCCAGCCGAGACGGACTTATTCACACCTCTGCAACGTCCCGAAACCCTTTAGTCTCGTCGTGAATCTTTGGTCTGAACTGGGCTTAAAAGACGAGATGCTTGGCTTCTCTTTCTGCTGAAGTAAATTATGTTTCTGTAGTCGTCGGCAGTGTAGTGAACGTGTAGCACAGGTTTTATGAATTGTGTAGTAGTTGAGAATGCGCATTAGTGTTTCAGTTTTAATGCAGAACAGAGAGCAGTAGGATCTGTTAACGTGTCATTTTGGATTTGGAAAATCTTCTACATTGTGCGGTACAGCTAAAAGTAAGACGTCTCTACTCTCTTACCTGATCAGTATACTCGTAATAATAAACTTAAGCTTTATTAACATTTTTCATATTGCTCTATTAATTGCACTGATTGGCGTACTACTTGCATGTGCTAACATTTGACCTCTTGCCCATTTACTTTTTGTTTTGATTGTATTGGAGGTAAGAATCTGACAGTAATGTGAAAAAGTATCCTCGCCCGTCATTTAAGCTCTGAACCGATAGCTGGACAGCGTTCAGATTGTATTTGGTGGGAGTGCCGTGTGTGGTAATAACGCATGTCGTGTTGACCTGTAAACGGAGTTATGTTCTCAAACTAGCACCTGTGTCAAAATACTATCAAATGTACGACATTCAAGATGCAGTTTGTTGGTTTTAAGGGAAGCGTTGCCTGCGTGTAGATCGCCATGTATTTAACACTCTTACAGTGAAATTGAGTGGGGGGGGGGGGTTTGATGCCGTGATGGTTTTTCGCTTCTGTTTGGCTGAAATGGAAACCTGTGCTACGTGTTGCTGTAGCGAAATGGACAAAGTCTAATTACCTACAGGTGCTTCCTTTTTTTTATATCTTAAAACCGCATCACATGACAAACTGCATCTTAAACTTATGACAAAGATATTTCTGAATAGTATACTTTTCTTTGCCAAAGTTGTATGTGCTGTGCTAAAAGTCTGTGTGAATGTTTGTTCTTTTTATGTGTGGCTAATGGGTGTTTTTTTGTTTTTTTTAGAGAAATCCTGTATCTACCTGATAAGCTGTATGACTGTTAACGAAGCACTACGTTAAACTTTCTGCTTGTTTAACTTTAAGCTGCCGGATGCAATTCGAGCATTACGTTGGCACCCCAAAAATACCTTTTTTGTGGGTTTTTTTTAACGGTAATATTCAACTACCTTATACTAACGTAGTGAATGTAAATGTTTTTACTGCACTGTTACTATAGATGTGCGAATGCAGCTTACAAATGTGACTGTGTCAGAGTTCAATGTCGTAGCATTATCTGTTCTGTAGAAACACATTTTACATGTTTTTATTCAATTAGACACTTTGTATGCAATAAAAGCAAGAACATACCCTTTTAACCTATAGTATCAATAGTTTATACCTGTTTCATCACCTATTATTAATGTATTTAGAAGCAGGTGAAGAAATCGAGTTCTGTCCGTTCTGACAGGTTTCCTGAAGGGCACTCATTAGAGCACATACCTCCACAAAGGTATGCACAGTGTTACGTTAGAAGAAGTGAAATCCGGCCGTTTTTTTTTTCTGGATGAACCCCAGAATCCGATGGGTTCTTCCTTTGCCTAGGTGCGACCCCTCCCAAGTTCCTTCCACGAAAACGAACCTGGTAGTTTTTTGCGTAATTCTGCTGACAGACGAGCACTGGCAGAGGTAATAAAACGTACTGCCTTGTGGGTGTTTTTTTTAAATGCTAAAATTGAGTGTGATGCTTTGGATGTTATGCTCCAATTTGAATACTTTTTTTGTAGGACTGTTTGCTGTAAAATGAAATGTAATAAACTGTTAGTGAAAGGATTTGCCTTCTCTGGTTATTTTTCCATTTGTTCAACGACACATCCTGTTCATGTTTGTCCTGCAGTATTTGGAAAAGCTTTATAACGGGAATAAATAGCTCGCGTTCTGCTGAATAGAAAGCGCTTTGACCTATTAACACGTGTGAGTCGATGAGTGCATGTTGTGGAAATGTTGAAGTGTTGGAACTGTACTTGTACTTGGGCAGCATTTGTCTCGGATCCTTTTTGTCTGTTGGCAGTTACAGCTGCTGTGTGTTGCCTGACAGCTGCAGTAGCTTGTCAGTGAACGCCTCGTCTTGTTATACACTGCAGTCATCGCTAATAAAGCCCACATTAAAATGGACGACAGAGTTGTACTGCATGTTGCACGACCCTCCGTGTCGATTTCGACTGCAGAGACTTCACTGCTTGTACTCGTTTTTTGGAATTCAAAGTAAAACATTTCTATGTCCTAAATGATGAATACTTATTAATTTGAAACACGTGTATTACTGGACTACCCTTTTTACCCCTAAAATTGCTCTTTGCGAATATTACCTCTGCAAGACCATATAATCCTCCGCACAAAAATAATTCTTCACGGAAGTTGAACCAGCGTGCTCTGATAATGGTACCTTCATGCTGTAGACCGTTACATTGCTCTTGTTTTGCAGATGCCTTGCAGACAGCTTCAGCACCCAGCCTCCTTTGCTCTCCCCTGACCAGACAGACTCCTTTGTTCTCACCCCACCCCCCAACATCTCCAAGCTCATTAAGCACCAACAGAGTCCCCGCGAGAGCAAGGCCTCCCTGTCGACGCTGCCGGGTCGCCTCAACAGAGCCCTCAGCCTCGGCACCATCCCGTCACTCACTAGGACAGGTAACGCCGACGTGATCCTTCACTTACACGCTCGACACATCAAAGTCTTTATTTCCCTCGTGCCGTTATCTGCCCAAAGGTGTAATTAAGAATATTGCTGAAGGTACCATCGTGTCAGACTCTTTTTCAAGTGGCTTGTCACTTTGATGCAGAACGGGTTCGGGGGTGAATATTTGGCTCGCTTCTGCTCACAGTTCTTGTTGCACTGCTTCCCCAGAGCTGCTCAGACATGTTTGATCCTAGTTTGCTTCTCGGCTATGCACGGTTTGCACAGAGAAGACGACTGACTGCCAGTTTTTCATTTTACCTTTTGTTACCTGTTGTTTTCCATTTATTTGAGTCACAACAGTAGTTAGAAATGTTGACATTTCTACAGTTGTGGTCAAAAGTTTTGGCAGTGACACATAATTTAGTTTTTTAAAAAGTGCTGCTTCAGTTTCTCTTAAATTTTTTTTTTTTTTTCCCCACACGTTTCTGGGGTATATTGAAGAACAATTAAAAGCATTTAACCTATTTCAAAGACTTTTATAAGCAAATGCATCAAGTTTATGCAAAGAGCCAATTTGTGTCACTGCCAAAACCTTTGGCCACGACTGTAGTGGAAAAGGATATAAACTGAACAAAAGAAACACAAGACTTTACAAATCATGAGTTCAGACTGTACAGGTATTTGTCCATAGATCTGCACCGTCTGCATGTGAGCATCTGTCAAAGGTAACCGAGGGCTTGAACAGTCAGGAGTGACACTGGTTTGAACGAGCCGGGCCTATAAACCCAGATCATAAAATGTTAAATGGTTTGACAATATGCAACATATCGAAGTGTTTAAATGTTGGTCCCACTCGTTATTGACTCTCAAGTGAGCCTGAACTACTTCTGCCATATTAAAATTGAAGATGCATAACTTTTACTCGGAGTTGAGTATTATCACATTGTGGTATTAGTACTTCTACTTAAGTAAAGGATCTAAATACTGCTTCCACCGTTGTTAATAATTTCTGTATTGTTGACCGAACATGGTGAACGATGTGATTTGTTTAATAGTGTTGCTCTAATTTCTAGATGCTGGTTCCTTGTTCAGTGGAAGCAGAGCACCTTCAATATACAAAGACTCCCCACCTTCAGGTACGGTGATTTAAAAAAAAAAAAAATGTTTGTATTCCTGGATGATACTTTAAAAGCCTCTGACTGCTACGTCTGGCTTCCGTTGTGCACAGACTACTTTTCGCTGATATCTGGAAGTCGCCCGTCATCACCGGGCCCCTCCCCGACTCCCTCGGTGGCCGGATCTGTTACGTCCAGTTCCGGATCTGCCAGACACCGTCGTCCTCTCATCAGCCCCGCCCGCCTCCACATCAGTGGCCAAAAACTTTTAAAAACCAGGCTTTTCTCTGAGCCGGAATCCACGGTCAGGACTCCACCCATGTCCCCGTCACATTTCCACGTAGAGGTGGCCTCTTCCGTCTACAGAGGCTGCTTTTCCCCCGACACGTCGCTCTTCCAGAGCCAAAATGGTGAGTCTCTTATTATACGGTGAAGGGCTGTAAATAAATGAAAACTGTCCGTGATGGGCATTAATGTGTACAGTTATAAATGCCATGTCTCTGTTTTACCACTAGATGGCACCAAAGAACAAATCTTAAACACCGTGGTTTTAAAAGCACTAAAATATTGAGCAGTATCTTCTAAGAAACCTAACTTTTGATATGATTTCATTTCAGGGCTGAAATACAGTTAATTTGCTTTTATGTTGGCAGCGAATAATAGAGACTTTCAAGGACATAATAGGTTTCATAAGAGCTTTTGCTTCATGATTTTACCTACTTTCATTATTTGTCAGATTTGAGTTCCTTACTCAGAGACGGCAGCGTGATTGAGGAAGAGGAGAAAAGAAGCAGCTCCTCGGAGTCCTCCGCTTGCCTGGTCGGCACTACGACGGCGGTGCCAGAGATCACCCCTCCTCCGAAAGGTGAGCCGTGGGAAGGGCGCCGTTTCCATGACGATCTATCAGAAATGACTGTCATTAGGTCGTAGTAAAGGCCAGTTCAACGGCCGCTTTTAGGAGCAGAAGTTCTTTTGTTATTTCTTAATTTTCTTATTGATTGTGTTTACATGTGCACCGGTTATGGGTCTTATCCCGGTTCAGAATATGGTGTTGACATGGAACACAAAGAAATCTGGATATTAATTTCCTACTTATAATAAATACTAGCATCCCGGATACTGATTACTGCCTGCTGTTTGCCGCTTATGTAAAACCATTTTGCTGCATTAATGCAGTAGTAGATGTAACTAATATATTCATGAGTTGTAATATTTATTTTCCCCTTTTTTTCTTTATTTTATTTGACTCTCCAGGTTTTGGAAAGCGTCTCATCTGGCCGGGGCTTTTATTACTGAGTATTACTGCCAACATCATCTTTGCTTCTCTTTATATGTACCACAACTGGAGAAGAGCTGTTGATGGGTCCGCTGCTCTATTGTGCACAGAGTAAGTCGACCTCTGACCCTTGACGAACCCGTCTCGTCTGCAGACGTGGGGGTCATTAAGCCGCAGGAGAAAACGTCAGCTCTCTGACAGTATTTCCTGGGGGGTTATTAAATACTGATGTTTGGTTACAGATGTTTGTTTGGAGTTTAGATAAAACCGTACGGTGGAAACAACTAGCGTGGCCTTTGAATTGGTGAATCTTAAAAAAAACACCTCAGTTTGGTGTTCTGGTGTTGTTTGGTGGTTCGTCACTGCTTCTTTTACATGAACACAGTTGCATGTGTATTTGATTTTAAAAAGCTCACATTAACGCTCGTAGCTTTTTAAAAAAAAAAAAAAAAAAAAAAAGACATGCTGTGAAATAGGGGTGGGCGATATGGCCGCGGTGTCACGATAGGGTTAATGTTTTGGAAATTCAGTGAAGAAATGCTTTAAAATAACCCTACCGTACTTCATCACATTGGAACATTTTCTTCTTTTTATATTTATGGAACTTCCATACAAAGAAAAACAACGGCTTCACATGAGACACTGGAGTTAAAAACATTCTTTAAAAGGGGAAACTTTAAAGGTAAAATATGTAACATTTTTGTAAACAGAAAGACGGTGTATGGTATATGATAATTTGTTTTTTTTTCTTCAATCCCTCCCACCTGAGATTGAAGTCAAGGACGAGACGTGAGGAGAGGAGTCGAGGCAACAGACCTTTATCAAACTGAGACATCCTCGCCTCATTAGCTGTTATTTTAAATAAATGTCCGAAAAATCTGAAGTGCGGAACAGCTGCATAAGCTGTTATTTAGTTACCACGTACCGCTGTGTTTATGATCTGTCAGCGTTGTAGAGGAGCGCTCATGTAAACTTAAATTAAATTTAAATTCAATTCACATCCAGACATAATGAGGCAAGCAAGGATGTCATACTTGTGTTTTAATTAACACACAAGTTTGATCACACTTGATCGTTTTAAATATCTAATACAACTTCTGAATAAGGGAAACTTCCATTTTTAAAGCCGCGGTCCCTGATCCTTGCTCTTCGAAGTGCGTTTTAAGAATCCTTAAAGATGGCTCGCTGAGATCAATTCCCGGTTAGGACAGTGTGTTCGTACCTCGCGGGTTCATAACGAGCGGGAAATGTTACATGTTTTACTTTTAAGGTTAACAAGGAACAATAACACTGTCCAAATACAGTGTGCAAACGTCTGGTCACGCAGGTCCAGCTTCAATATTTACAGAGACCAATATTTACAGTGTTTTAGTGCAAGAAATCACATGAGATCACGCAGGACTCTGCAGTAGTAACAGTGTTGACAAATCTCTAGACGTAGACGCATTTCTACCTTCGTATCGCCCAACCCTACTGTAAATGTGCAATAAACAAGTACTGTTCAGTCGATGCTGCTTCGACACAAGGGATCACGTCTTACCTACCGACACTGATTGTGTGCAATACCATTTAACACTCTGCATCTCTACAATAGCAAAACCTGGAGGGAAAAACAAAAACACGGCTTGTTGGAGATGCGTCTTTTTTTTTTTTTTTTTTCTTTTACAGATTTCTACTTTGTAATGTAATTATTTCGCAGCGCCATGTGCCATCATTTGTATGCGCGTTCAGTTGGAGAAGTGTCAAACTGTAAAACCCGGAAAAAGTCTCGTAGTTTTCTGTACAGCAAACCTCTTCCTCGTCTTACGTTATCGCGTCTCACACCAGAGCGAGATAGGTTACATCCACTACTGAAATACTTCATCCGTGTCACTTTCTGTTATGCACTGAAGACAAAAACGATTCAGTCTGTAAAAGGTTCTGTCCAATATAACGCACGTTCTATTCAGTCAGTTAAAGAATCACTCGTGTCCATATTTACGTGACGTTTGTCTTAACAGGGTTTAGATGTCGAGAAGTTACAGGACTTTTGTTATGACTTGTATTCATCTGCATTGATTACATTTTGCACTTGTTTTACGGTTGTATTTACTAGAGGTGGGACAAAGTATCGACACAGGAATATATTGTATCGCGCGATTTTCACTACATGTACAATATATGAGGTATTGTAAGCGTCGCGCCGGCGTCGATGTTTTTAATCAAGCGACGGTTTCCTCTGGATTTGACCGAACTCGAGTCACTGCTTGTCGGATCGATGACACGTGGAACTCGCCGGTGTCTGATAAAGAGGCACTAAGCTAAGACCGCGCACTATTGTGTACGTATCGTTTCATCTCGGTTTGTCAAACATCACAGTGCAGTGAATTATTTAAACCTAACTCCTGCTCTTTGCCTTTTCAGAGGTATTTATTCGAACGTGACACGGGCATTGTGATGTATCGTAGATGATTGTGTCGAGCATCGCAGAATCGCAGAATCTCTGTATCGCGATGCCGTCGTAGACAACGCAGTGTCGTGATAGTGCTGCGAGTTGCTCCGTGATTCCCACCCTTAGTATTTACACTGTTCTATGTTTGTTCATACATTGAACATGTATCTTATTGTACTTTTTGAAATGATGAGCACAGATGTTTGGTGTGTGTGTGTCTGTGTGTGTGTGTTGAATATGATTTCCTGAAAGTTGTTGAGTGGACATGTGTATAAATTGTATATAAAGAGACAGCAGTGACGTGTACATCTCTTCATGCTAAAACATGTAATTGTGCTTTGCGGTGAAGTTATCGTGTTGTTGAAAGATGTTTGTTTGTGCTAATTTAAAGTGCACTTGAAGTTTTTTGTTCTCTTTTGAGCCAAAAATAACGACTGATTTAAAGACCGGTTTTGTCTGGATTCCTCCTTTTTCAATAAAGTGTTTTTATTCTAATCTTTCATTGTGAGCTTTTAAATCCCATGTGTCCTTGGTCTGACCTGCCCCCTTGTGGCCTTAAGCACGCATTGCACCCGTAGGTCTCTGGTGTGTTAATAACGCCACACGATGCACCTTTTCACTTTGGATACGGTTAAGAAATGTGCCTTTTGAGTGAACTGTTCCTTTTTTCATGCACTGAACACACTTCCATCTTAAAGTGAAAACTTGTTTACATCTTACCACCAGTTCGGTCCAAAGTTAAACTGTTTTGCATTCACAGTCTTTGCGCTGACATTGGAAAAACGACGTCTTCTCTACCTGGACTTCATCACATTCATTTCATGCAGAAGATAAAGCATTAACGGGTCGTCTTTCATTATCATTCCTTGCGTGATTGTTTTTGAAGAGTCACATACGAGTGAAAAGATTAGATTTCCGTCTGAACAAAGCCGTCTTTTATTGTTCCACTCATGAGATTAATCATGTTTTTTTTTTTGTTTTTTTTTCAATCGACTACTACATGAAGTAGGTCAGTTTTCTTCTGTTCAAAACATTACAATTGCACATGTTTTTTGTTTTGCATGATGACTGCATCTGACGCTTCGTTTTTCTTTTTTTTTTTTTCTTTTTTTTTCTTCATAAATAACCCAGGTTCTGCTAATTTTTCACGCTTTCAGTGTAAATTATTTTATTTTTAAGTTAGCTGACGGTACTTTGTGCTTCCCCTTTGCCTGTTTTAGTTTCAGTCTTCCCGTATTTGTTACCCTCACGGAGGCTTATTCCTCTCTTTACTACCTCCTCTAAATATCAAAGCCACAACTTTGAATCAATATCCAAGGTCCAATTTCTGGAACGGACGATTCCTACTCTATTTAATTAATTATTAATAATAATTTGGATACGTACCAGCGTGGATTCAGCTGAAATGAACAAAATTGAATTAACTTAGCGTCTGGTCTAGTCTAGTTTGTGATGCTGCCATTTTACACTTTGTTTTTCATTTTCGTGCATCACAATATAAGAAGAGAGGAGTAACAAAAGACAAAGAGGCACAAGTCTGAACTAATTATGTCTCTGGCCGTAACACTGCTCATCCAGGAAGTCAAGACCCTCCTCTCGAGAGTAAATGGATAACACATTACATTATTACACATTCACTAGATTTGCTATTAGTGTTTTGATGCACTGGGAAGGAAGGCCATGTTCCTGCGTGTTTATGTGGGTTTCCAGTTAGTCAGTTTAGACATAATTTACTGATGGAGCTTCATCTTGATCCCAGGACAAAACATCTAAACTTTGTACGTTGGTTCAAGCTCGAGCAGCCGAAGCAGCTACACCGGCTCGTCACAAATAACTACCCAAAAAGTTCGACTCTGCACGTTGTTTGCTCACCGGGGGGGGGGGGGGGGTTTCCTGGCTCGCACACGCTAATTAAAAAAAAGTGA